>LKNJ01003895.1:0-38238 GCA_002120245.1 Maccullochella peelii
AAAACCTACTTGGCAATAAATCTGATTCTGATTCTGATACGCATATTTCCTAAAATATCAACCTTTACCTTACTGCAGTAATGTTTTTCACATTAACATTAAATCAAGTGGCTCAATATCATGTGAAAGTGACGACTGTAGTGTCGGAAAAATCTCTGCAGATCTCTTTTAAACAGTTTAAAGGAATAGTTCGAAATTTGGGAAATACGCTTATTTGCTCTCTTGCCAAAAGTTAGATGAAAAAATTGGTACTACTCACATATTTGTACTGTAAATATGAAGCTGGAGCCAGAAGGCAGTTAGCTTAGCTTAGCATAAAGACTGGCAACAGGGAAACAGCTAGCCTGACTCTGTCCAGCTTTGTAAAAAAAAAAAAAAAAACCAAAAAAAAATCTGCCTTCCAGCTAATTAACACAAAATATCTTGTCATTCAATCAGTACAAAACCCAAAGTGTAAAAACCACCTGTTGTGGTTATTATATGACTTATTTTTAATCTGTAACTAATATGATACTTCCTCATAAAAGGCATTGGTCAGTTTTGATTGAATAATTGTGTAATGAACCGATCACACTCAGTTACTCTTCATCTCTCTCTCTCTCTCACACACACATACACACACACAATACACACAAATAGACACAAATAGACACAGACACCCACCCAAACACTATTACTCTATGGTTGTTTTTCCCAGGAGTGATATGGTGGTGATGAAAAAACGACAAAAAAAAACAAAACATGATCCAGTGTTATCACCACATCAGCTTAGTTTCTACCTACACTAGACCAACATGGGTGACATGTACAGACCTGCTGCTTCGAACGTCTCTGTCAGAGAAAGTTGAACTGCAGTAGATTCGCAGTAGAGCTCACTTTCAACTGTATGACAGAAACCAAAACTGTGAAAAGGGGTTTACAGAGGCAGAAGTAAATTCCTTATGACTTAAAATTAAATCAAGAAAGACATCTGGATTTTTTGGAAAGAGGGGGGGTGGGTGGAGGATCACCGGGTGAGGAGGAGGAAAAGGGAAAAGGAAATGTAAGAGAACCATGGTCGAGGTCAAGGCTTGTGACAGTTGTTAAACAGAGAACTGGTGTGTCAGTGGGTGCACAAATACAGTAATAAGTATTATTACTATGGTTTGTCAAAACTGTTTTATAAAATTGTATACAGTTTTGTATCCTCCTTTGTATGAATGTAGGTATAGTGTAAGAGAGAATAATTATTCAAAATTCCTCTGCCTTATCAAAAGCCATTTTTCATTTGTCAGTTTCTACAAATTCCTCCCATTTGTTGCAGCAGTTGCGATATTGGCCCTGAACGGCATTATCAATTACTCCTGCTTTTTTCCACAGAGAGAATATCTTCTTCTTGAGTGCACAGCTGCACAACTGCACAACTGTTTGGCCACAAAACACTTTGGTTATACTGTATAAGCTGCTTGTATCCGAGTGTTTCATAGGCCTTTTTCATGGAAGACATGTTTTGGACACACGGGTGCAAATAATACATCTAATGATGGTTTCAGGGTCCTGGTATTGTGCATGCTGGCTCACTGACTTACTGGGACACTTCAATAGAAAAGATCCATCATTAATGTTATTAGTAAAACCTGTGCTTTTCCTACTATGTCATTCAAAATGTCTGATGTGAAAAAGACCTATTAACAAACACTATATGGTCTGATGTGACTAATGTCACACTGGTAGTGAATAGATGTTATAACTAAGTGATTTAGTACCCAGCACTTACTATCATTTATATCAACATCATCACCATCATCATCATCACATGATACATGGCTGTATAAGAGCTGATCCACTACTGTGATTTAAAATAGTTTGAAGGCTGATCTGGGGCTGCATTTGTGCTCAGGCTTTGAACGGTGTCAGTAGTTTTGGCTGAATCCGACTTGAGTTTAGCTTCCAAAATTAGGATGAGTTATTTCTTTCACCTCAATTTATCCTTCTATTTAAGGAAACTGACATCACTTTTGTGTAAATGCATGCCATGCCTAAATAATGGGCCTATTAGACCAATTACCTGTAGGCAACATGATGTGTTTTAAGGAAGCATGAATGAATTCTTTTCCTCTGACAGATTTTTGTCCATAATGGCCATTGTTTCCCTCAGCATAGTCCCTTGTGATCCTCGTTTGCCATATTTTCAATTTAGGCCACTGCTTCATCACCTGGTGTCACATAATGCAGCTTCCTGTTTGCAGCACTGTAGCCTGAAGGCTCTGCAACAGAGCAGCCATTCAGCCGCTGCTGCAGCAGCTTCACTTCCAGCGGCGCTGCTTCCAACGGGGCACTTCTGTGTTGGTGTCGGATTGCATCACTACCTGAGCGACGACACCTCATCCATCCACACACACACACACACACACACACACACAGCGCACCAACCGGCGTGTAGGTGTATGACATCACTCTCCCGTGAAGGGCGCGAGGCGCACTCGGGAAACTGACTGATGGTAGGCTACTTCCATTCAGATGTGTTTCATAAGAACTCAAATAAAATCAAAATGTAGCATCTCCTTTGTTTTGAATGTCAAACTGCATCTAATTTCTTCTGAGTTTTAAGTGACAAGTATGGTGATGAATGATGTTTTAGCTGGCTATTTATCCTGTTTGTGACCATATAGGCTTATCCATTTATCTCCTTAGACTTTAAATGTACATGTATGCCTTCCTATTTAGGCTATGGAGGCTTCTTCTTCTCGAAGTTATTACACGGCTACTGAAGTTCTTTGTCGCGAATAAGTATGAACATGTGATATTAAAAGAGAGACTGTTACTCACCACTTTGGCGTTTGGAGTCCATGTCGTTTGGATCTTATTTCCAGTAATAATCCCTTACTCGCTTCATTTAAAAGTGACGGTTGGCAACATGTGAGGCGTGTTCTCCACAGACACAGCGGAGCTCTGTCAGCCTCCGTGCGGCCAAGTGAGTCACAGCGGCGGCTACAGTTTATAGTTTGACTCGGCAGCCGCTGGTTCATCATCCAGGGCTCCTCCGGGTCCTAGTGCTAGTACCAGCAATTCTACTAAGTATTGGGTTTACCACACATTTGTCATGCTATGACTCTACAGAGACACATACTGTATACTGAGGCCACACTAGTCAGGAGATGTAATCCCTTGAGAGCACAATATTACATTAAACAAAGCAAATTACATTACAGCTCATGAAATTACAATAAAGTCCAATATTTCCGGACTTTCCTGGACAAACCAAACACCCGCTGACCCCTAAACCAAAAACTACAAGCCTGAAACAAACAAGTTTGTTCACCATCCCAACCATCATCATGTACATTCAAGGTTAATGAATAATGATGAGGACAATAAATAATAAAACAGTGATGCTTGAACCATTTATTTAGTAGCTGTAGTGACAGACAGACCTGTAAACACACAGACACACCTCTCATGGTTTCAGTTCCTGCAGTAGAGAGCAACATTATTCCATCTTTTACATTCAATTACAAAAAACTACCCAACACATTCTGTTCCTATTAAATCCATTTCAGCAACACTTTGCTTTTGTGACGCCCGTCAACTCTTGATTAAACTTTCTTTGTGAGCACTTCTTTTCACTTTGCATCTTTCTTTGTTTATCTCGCAACACATTCCTCGTTACTTCCTCCTTTTCTCCATCTTCTTTCTTTCACCTCTTCCTATTTCCTTCCTTCACTTCAGAAATGTTTTTGGTCTTTATTCAGGGGACTTCTGAATAATCACCCATGAAAATCCTCTATTAGCTATAATTACACACACACACACACACACACACACACAAACGTGACTCAGTCTGATTTACTTGTAATCCAGCAGCTGAAGTTCTGAGCTTCGTCACGAGTGCAGCTGCAAGTATGAAATAACAAAAACTTTGATTTCTTTAAATAAAACAAGTGAAACACAGACATCTTATTCTAAAGTGTGTGTAGTACTAAAACCTGATTTCTAAACTTCACTAACACCTCTGAGCTCAGAGCCATGACACAGTTCATTCACATTAAACCTTACAACCACATCATTTTTCAAAAACCACTTCAGTGAACTCTACAGTCTGCTCATGTCATAGAGAAAAACTCTAAACACTGATATGGCTTCAGAAAAAACTGACATTAAACTCAAACACATGCCAGTATATACAAAAAAAGAGGAAAACCTTTGGTTTTCAGTATTAGCACATTATAAAAACACCATGTGTATATCACCTTCAATAACCATAATGTTGAGAATCACACTATTCTTGTCCGCCTGTCTTGTCAGCTTATGAGTCGCTGAGGAAAATGTCTGTGTGTCTAAAACTAGATCCTTTTCGTCTTCAACAACATGTCTTCCAGACAGCCCATTTGCTTCCCAAACTGTCTCCCTCATTTTCAGCATGAATGCAAGTTTGGCTCAGAGTGGCAGACCCTCAGTATGGTACAAAGTACTTCAGCTTACAGTCCGTTTGGTCATTTATCGGACTGCCAAACTGGTGCTCATGTTAACACACTGCCATCTGCTGTTAGGAGAGAGAGAAGCAGCCAACTCCTCCCTCTGCTCATCAACTTTCTGTCTGTTGCAGCCCCAGAGTGGCTCATCTGCTGCCTCCTCAAGGCCTTCATGCTCTCCTTCCTCTCATTCCAGTTTCTTTCCACTTTTGGCCAGTTGGCTGACTTCATATGTATTGTGTAAGAAGTCCAGGTACACACTCGTTAAAGCACGCCAAGATCAGGAGGCCAACAGTTCTGCTCTCGCTGCCTCAAAGGAGGAGAGACTTTTATTTCAGTCGGTTCCTCTTCCACTGTGGCACAGCGTCAGTCTGGGGTCAGGAGGCCATTCTGGAGGCTACTTTTCAGAGTTCAGTGTTGGCGGTGGACCTGCATTGGGTTAGACAGTCCTGCAGACTTCATTTTCTCAGAAGAGTCGAACCTGTTTCTTCAGTTCGTTCTTCTTCCACTGAGCAAGATGATCAAAGGCAGACATGGACATGCCAAAGACTCTGTAGAACTCCTCTGGTGAGAGGTGACGCTGGGAGGAGAGAGGAGGCAGAGCAATTTAGAGAGGGAAAGTCAATGATGCGTATGCTTCAAATAGCTTCATGTAAAAATCCAAAGAATGTATCCGTATTTCTGTATCAGAAATGTTAAACATTAACATTCCTCCGTGGTCCACCACTTTGGTCCACACTGAAATCTCTCAACAACTGCTACAAAGCATTGTCATGAAGTTTTGTGTCGACATTCATGGTCCCCAGAGGATGAAGCATAATGACTTTAGGGATCCCCTGACTTTTCCTTTAGCACCATCATCAGGTCATAGTCTCAATTTGTCTAACACTTTGGATTATGACCAAATTCCTGCAAAACTAATGTCATTCCCATCAATCTCAGCTGTACCTTGTGTTTAGTGCTAATTAGCAAATGTTAGCATGCTAACATGATAAAAAACTAAGACGTGAACATGTTAAACATTATATATGCTAAACATCAGCATGTTAGGATTGTCATTGTGAGCATGTTAGCATGTTGGCATTAGCTTTTAGCTCAAACCATTGCTGTGCCTTAGTACAGCCTCAAAGAGCAGCTATCAGGGTTTCACTCTTAGACCTGCTTTAGGACACGTCAACAGGGCAGACCGGTTTGAACCTTGGTCAACCAACGGAAGGATGTTCTTAATAGACACACTAGGCTCCCCATGTTTAATTTTAATTGTTTTATTTTGCTCCTCTAGCAATAGGTCCATCATTCTGTCAAACTATGGTCCAGAGCAAAATATCTTGACAACTATACTGGCCAGATTACTATGGAATTCACTGTGGATATGTTTTACTTCTGGTAAGGCACTTTTAATGGTAAAAACACCAGTACACTCTTTTCATTATACTCTAGAAGAAAGTTATTCAAGTAGATTTTGTAAAAGAGTTCTGTTGCAGCTTACCTCCAGTCTGGCTCGGTCCACATCAATCGGGAGACGCTGCTGCCCTCTGACTGACACGATTAGGGCTTCATATGGGTAGATCTAACACACACACACACACAGAAAGTATTACTAATAAATGTCTGTCATGAACACAGAGGTGTTGTTTCAATATTACCATTTACAACTGTCATTCCTATAAGTTGTCCCAATCACTAACAATGACGACAAATGCACTTTATACTGTTTGACAAGATTTAAAGTTTTTGACTCTTTGAATGTTTTAATCTATTTTGCAGTTTGTAAGTCAGATTTATTGGACTTAAAATAGAAGTGTGCTTAAGCCTTACAACCCTCTTTTCTATTATTCCTAAAGGGAGAGATTTTCACAAAAACTGTTTAGGAATGATTTCCACTTTTTGATTTGATGTTTATTCTACATTTTATTTTATTTTTCCCCAAGTTTCCAATAAAGCTGGTGATCTTTCTACTTTTCAGAGTATTGTAAATATCAGCTTTTTGATTCATCTTGTCCTAAAGTGATAAGGCTGGTGCCTCTCACCCATCACACCCAAACCCTGTGTGCCATTAGTCTCTGTTTTTGTTTGTTTACTTTTCTTCGCTGTCAATAAAATGAGTCTGTCAGCTTCACAAAACTTCACTGAGTCAAGTGGGTGTTGCTTTCGCCCTTGGCTCAGTTCTCTAGCTTTGGCAAGAGCGTCTTACCTTGTATTCTGAAAGAAAAGGAGAAGAGAAAACACAGTATCAGTTATGTTAACTGTTGTGTTTGTTGTCACCTCTATTCCAATATTATGTTAACACATGTATAAAACTGAATAGCATGCAGGAGGGGAGGTAAATCAGGAGAAAACAGGAAGAACTGGGGTTAGTCAGATTTAAGCTGTACAATTGGCTTACCTCTGATCTGCCAATTAACTGCATTACTGCTGTCATACTGGTAATAATCTGCACCCGCGCTCCCAGGCTGCCAGAACACAACAAGAGCAGTTTAGCAAACACGGACCGAGGAGATATATTTCATCATTATAACAGAGGGAAACGATCAAGCAAAGTAGACAGAAATTTTAAAATATTCTGTCTATAAAAAAATCAGTGCAGTATTATGTCTAATAATTCACCACATAATGTTGTTAGTTGCTGTCTCAGGAAGTAAACCGATACAAATGAGTTTCAAAAGTTCAGTGGCAAATGAAGGTCTCTCTCTCTCTCACTCACTCACTCACTCACACACTCAAACAAACAGACACAACCAGTAATCATGATTGCTTACCCTGTTTAGTCCACTTTTGCCATAGCCTGGCAACGAGGCTGATTTGGCAATGTATGAGTCTGGAAGAACAAATATAAACACAACCATAAACAAACACAAGAAGAATTATGCAAAATAAAATAAACGCACTCAATTTGTGAATAGGAGCACAGTACCTCTCTATACTGAAAAGGGTTTTTTACATCTTTGTCAGCCAGTTTCTGAGAATATCACACTGGGGGAACAGTTTTTCCCATTTTGGTGCAATAATTCAAAGCAGCAGCTCTGTCACGTATTGTAACAGCTTTGTAAACCTCAAGGCTACACACTGCCACCCACCCGACAGACTCCTGATGAAGAAATGTGGCTCCGATCACACATAGATCGGTAAAATCAGATTGACTTTGCTCTTTCAACCTCTGGTTATTACATTTACAACCCAAATACAAATAAATAAAACCCAAATACAAACTGCAGTACATCTATCTGCAGAAACATGCCACATTCACAAGTCAACGTCTTAGACAAATGTGATATTATTACTGCTTCCCCTCACCATATTATATTTTAATATGAACACCCTGCCACCAAACAGATACCATGAATCTTCTTCCGGCATGGTCGCATCTCTCTTGTAACCACTGGTAACCAACAGCATCCTTTGGCTGGCCTTTATTTGTGTTGTGCACTGCTGCAACTGAAGCAGCAGAGGGCAGTGGAGTCTCACCGATCTGTCTTTTCTGTCTTTCCCACTTCTACTTTCACTTGCCTCTTCTTCACTAGCTTCCTTTCTTGGCTTTATCATTCACCCCCGCCCCCTCTCTTCTTGCTCCTTCCCTCCACCCTCTCTCCTCTTTCAGTCTTTCTCTCTCTCTTGTTCACTCTGGCGTTGAAGGGAATTAAATTACACAGCGATGTCAAAGAGCCAGGACCAAACGCCATGATGCAGTAGAATACTGGCCGGTGTGTAGAGCTACTGAACAGCGTGTGTGAGGCACTGAACTATAACTCACTCTCTCGCTCAACAAGAAATGAGATAGTCTCATAGATTAGTCATGGTATGCATCTCACCATGTTGTTTCATCAAAGTGTACCCTGACAGTGTAAAAACTGCTAGCCTAAGCATCTCATTTATCAGCGTCTTTATAATACAAATGCTGGCCTATAATCACTGCTGCCATTTGAATCCTCTTAGTTAAGGTTTGGGAGCAATTTGCAGAATTATTGATCAGTTATTCTATTCCTTATGGCATGATCATGGCATTATATGACAGCCTGCATGCATGTTATTAGGTTAAGAGATTGCGAAGAGACCACAAGAAAACACAGCGCATGCATTTTAAAAAATGCAGATGCATAACACGCATTTTAAGGCAAAGCTCATAAAACACCTCTATCTTTACAATCAAAAGTGTAGTGTGTAACTGTAGGTTGTGAAACAGATGGCTGAGGGGTTCAGGTCAGGGATCCTGGATCAGTGCTAAAGAAAAGCTGATAAACACGGGCCTAAGCTTCAGCGCCATTCATCTTCCCACCTGTAACCCAAAAGAAAAGAGGGGTGTGTGTGTGTGAGTTGATAACAATCTCCTACTAAGCTCTGCCGCTGTCACAGCAAAACAGACGGGGATGAAGGGGATCAGAGAGAAGACGGCCTGTTGTGTCGCCGTCGTCCCCTTGAGATGACCTCAGAGATCAAAACACACTGATGAAACACTCACCACTGTCTGCACTGTAGACGGACCTGGGAGCTGAGGACACAGAGACAGAGAGGGGAAGGGGGAAGAGATGGGGGAGACAGAAAGAAGAAAAAACACATTTCACCAGCTTTACACCTTGTAAATACAAAATCTCTTGCATCAGAAGTCTTGTGTTTTGAGCCTAAAACTCATTAGTCTCAATCAATTACAATTCAAGAACTCTGCTTTATTAAAAATGTTATGGCATGGAATGGATTCCCTAAAATTGTGTTGGAAAAATTCTGCAGTTACACCATGATGGACTGTTGCCCTAAAATATGGATCCATCAAACCATTTACTGGAAGAATTGGAGAACAAATCCAAACAGGTCAAGTTCAGAACAATATGGGACTGGGTATTTCACATCCATTAATAATCCCACACTTAAGTTATTTAAAAGTTCTGTTCACTTGAAATATCATGGCTGTAATGCTGTAGGTAAAACTCAAAGCTGCTTAATTTCCAGATTAAGTGAACACACAAGCGGACCCAACAGTGCTGTATATGAACGTTTAAAAGGAACTAAAGTTGTTTACAGGACGTGTGCCAAATGAGCAATCAGCTGGCACACCTGGTATTTATTAGCTGTTGTTTCCAGACACCTGCACCTGATGGAAACCGAAAGTTTAAAACTAAAACAATGTCTGTCATTTTTTGGAGTAACTCTACTCTTATTTATATATGTAGAAACCCAGTGGTAATGATGATGAAGAAGACGAACTTGAATGTCATTTTTGTATGCACATGGATACATGCATATTAGTGTCTTTGTGATTGTGTAAACATGCGCAGTATGTGAGAGTGTGTTTATTAAAGTGGGGTTAATAAGCCTATCACATAGTAAAAGTACGAGGACAAATGGTAAACTAAAATGAAGGAGTTAGTTTTCAGTGGAAGGGAAATAAAGAAGGCCAGCTGTTGTGGGACATCTATAAAACATCAGCTGTGTGAAGACATGCCCCTGACAGCATCAACATTCAGACAAATCACCATTAAGACCTACGTATCATATAAAATATGAAGCAGCATGGGCACAGCCATGCAGCATCGGGCCACTTGTGTTAAAAATGCATATGTTTATGGCATCCACCCACTGCACTTAGTATTTTTAATAGACTGCGCTGCCACTTTTTTTGGCAGCACAGTCTCAATCACATCAGATTTTTCTCAATCATAGGTGTTGGAATATGAAACATAAGATAGGGAACAGATCATTATTTTTATTGTATTATCAAATTGATGAAGTAACAAGACTAAGAGTCTACAGCCACGTTAGCAGCTCTGTGAGGTTGTACTTAGGCACAGTGGACCTTTGAGCTAAATGCTAACTTCATCATGCTAACATGCTGATGTTTAGCAGGTATAATGTTTACCATCTTAGTTTAGTGTGTTAGCATGTGCAATGTGCACTAAATACAAAGCACAGCTGAGGCTGATAGGAATGTCATTAGATTTGCAGGTATTTCATAAATCAAAGTACTGGACAAATTTAAATTTTGACATTATGGTGCTAGATGAAACGTCTGGAGGATCACGAAAATTCATTTTTAGGTAGACATGAATGTGTGTAATAAATTTCATGGCAATCCATCCAGTATTTGTTGAGATATTTCAGTCTGGATCGAGTGGTGGACCGACTGGCCAACATTGCCAATCCGTAGAGCCATTCTGCTAGCGTGGCTAAAAAATGGACCAAAATCAACTGAAAGGGAAATTAAGTTACCAAGTGTCAATTATTTAGCTTCTATCAAACGGTGGACATCCCATTTTGGAATTAGCCTCTTCTGAAGAATAGATGAGCACACACCTCTCACAATGTTTCTAATCTGTATAATAACAGCAGGCACTATAAACCCATAGTGATTACGCAGCACTGAACACCCACATTATCCGCACCTCTCCCTGTCTGACCCCCCTGTGCACATAGCTCATTTCCCTCCCTCTCCCCCGCTTTCTGACCCTGATTTACCTCTTGGCTTCGTGTCATACATCTTCTCTGAACAGCTCCAAATTGCTTTAGCTGCTCACTCGCTCTCTTTCATTCTCTCTTTCTTTTAAATTTAATTCACTCTCTATCTCGGTCACTCTCTCTCTGTCTCTCCTGTTAACACCCTCTCTTTAATTCCCATTTGACCTACACCTAAACACACACTCTCTCTCTCTTTCACTCTCTGAGTCTCTCCCTCTTTGTCTCGCCCATACACATGCTGAATGCAATGAGGAATGGGATCAATGGGAGAGTTAATACAGAAGTGGGAAACTCCCCCCACCACACCTTGCTCAGCATCACAACGAGACACACACATTCCTCCTCCTATAAAGGTGACTATACTCATTTCCTAACCTTTAACCTTCACCACAGCAGAACCAATCATCACCATTACGCTGACTGAGATGTCAGCCATGTCAGTGTCCACAGCTCATATATATACACAGTGCTTAAAGTTATTGAAAAGCACTTTTCAGAGCAGAGCCTACCATGGTTCTTTAGACTGATTCCTACTTTTCAATTCCTTTCAGCTAATTTAAGTACAGTTTGAAAGTCAACTTTCACAGATCAATCACAGTGGCTTCATCTTATCATTGTCTGAAGCTGAAAGTACAGAAGTCTATGCCATCGTGCACACATGGGAATCTCTGATATTAATAACTTCCCACAATCTTTATCATGAAAGAAGCTACTAAATTATTAGTTTTCCTTAGTGTTCATCGGCTTTCCACCATGAACATGAACAAAAACCTTTGAATCATAATAGACAATCAAAGACAATTAAGCAAACAAACATATAAAGTGGAATAAAATTTCATTGTGATGGATTACTTTCTCATGCAAGTTTCATGTCTCTGCTTTGAAGGTTGGAAAAATGCAATCTCTGGTAAAAAAGCTATGATGTGCTTTGGAAAACAGTTTCTTTCCCATTCTTTATTTAACCAGGAAAAGTCTTACTAGGATTGAGATCTGTGTTTAGCCATGCTAGCAGCTTTATGGATGGCAATGTCCGTCTGTTGGTCCAAATTGAACCAAATCTTACTATTTGATGGATTGCCGTGAAATTTTGTACAGACATTCATGGTGGCCAGAGGATGAAGCCTGCTGACTTTGGTGATCTCCTGACCTATCCTCTAGCGCCACCATGAGGTTTTGTGTGAAAGGTCTTGACAACTGTTGGATGGATTGTCATACAAGTTGGTACACACGTCAGGATTAATTGTAATCACTTTGGTGATGACTTTACTTTTTATCTAACACCATCATGAGGTAAATGAGATTCCCATCAGCATCAGCTGTGCTTTGTATCTAATGCTAATTAGCAAATGTAAGCATGCTAACAAGCTACACCAAGATGGTGAACATGGTAAAAATTATACCTGCTTAACATCAGCATGTTAGCATTGTCATTGTGCGCATGTAGCATGCATTAGCACTCAGCTCAAAGCACTGCTGTGCCTCAGTACAGCCACAAAAGCTGCTAGCATGACTCTTAGTCTAAGAAACCGTCACACACAGTGATGTCAAGTACGCAACATGTAGTAAATGGAGTAAATCTACAAAAATAAACCTCTGACAAAAACAAACACGCACACACACACTCACAACCACAGACTTACAGCCATTGAGGGAGCTGAATCCCATATTGTTCAGCGCCTCCTTGCTGCTACAGCGGGAACTGCGTCTGCTCCCCCACGGGTCATTGTCGTGACAGCCTGAGCGTGCCTTCATCTCCTCCTTTAGGATCATCCTGCCAATTCCCTGTGGAGAGGGAAGGATGGAGGAGGAAAGGAGAGTAGAGGGGAGAAATAGAGGTATTGCGTTAAAGGGACCAGAACAAAAGGTGGGCAAATGGACAGATAGATGGAGCAATAAGAGTTGGTTGAGTGGGATGGCTGTATGGGTTGATAGATGGTGACTGAATAATGCAGGATGAGACAGGAGAAGGAGATGGAACAGATAGAAGGAAGAATATGAAGTGAAAGAAGGAGAGAGGAGCAAAGGAGCATCACCTAATATCATGTCCGGTGGGTAAGGTTGGAAAAGAGCTTTTAATTAACTGGCTCATTAAATATTAACACACACACTTAAAATATAAAAAGGGAGAAGCAGGAGAACGTCTTCCTTCCTTACCTTGTTTATATTGTGATTCCATCCATCCTCTTCTCCTCCAGACGAAAACCTCCTCACCCTGGAGACTAGAGAGAGAGATGGAGAAAAAGAGGGCCTAGATGTGTATGCATGTTTGTTTGGTATAAATAAAGACTTCTAAGCACTTGTGTGTGCAGAAGTGTTTGTTTCAGAAAGAGAGTGAGCAGTACCTTTTGGAGAGCCAGTATGTGGGTAATAGTTGGAGTCCGGGTGATAAATGCCGTTACAGTGGGAGGTGGAAAGGCGACTGGAACTGACGAGGTTCTCATTGGTCTTGCTCTTATTGGCTGTTGGAGAGGCAGATATGTCTGACGGAGAGACGATCAGAGAAAGAGGGAGAGAAATCGTAGAATGTATTTTTATCAACACAAATCTTTTTTCCAAACATTTTTAGGCTGATTATGCAGGAGATTACGAGGTATTTTACTAATATGTAAGTCTTTATTTAACAGAGACAAATCGCCACCTTGGAATTATCTGCGTTCTGAGCGATTTTGAGATATTGAACTTCAAAGTTTTTGCATTCCCAATAGCAATAGGGATAGAACCTTTTTGTTTCCTAAATAAAAAGTCTAAAAATGTTTACAACTTTTAAAAAAACACCTCACATAATGTTAATACATTGTCACAGAATAAGAATATGTAAATAACTCATTGTTTCATGTTCAATATGCAGAACAGATGCCATGCACATGTTTCAGGGTCAAGGCAACCTCCTACGCCCTGATCTTGGTAACATGTTTCATTTAAAACAGATATTGCACCAAAAGAAAAACATAAAACCAGTAACATGGATTTTTGTCCTGCATCAGATCATTCATGCACGTAAAGCTGTTAAAAAATGGCAAAACCATTCATGTGCAGTCATGTGTGTGCTACATCTGCTATTCTCAAACTCTATCTGGTAATATAAGCAAACACCTCCTTGAGGAGCTCTAAAAAGTTTGTTTTTGAGGTGCAGCCAGGTTTGACTATACATTATGGTGCTAAATATACAGTATATATATATATACACACCTGATTATGGTACTTTGCCTTAATAAGAAAACTGCCCTATAAATGATTCATGCAGTAAATTAAAATTCATCCACAGAGCCCAGATCACAGATTGCCTGTTCAGACTGAAGAGAGAGAGGTTTGTCAGCACTTTGTAGCTCAGTGTTAATCATCCAGAGGTGTTTCTGAGGAACTGTAACTCTGTCTAACCTGCCATCTGAGCACTGATGAATCACCTACACCCTCAGAGTATTTGGCACTGCTTCTCTTAGTTTTCCTTCACCTCTTGAATCACCAGTTGAATCTGTCATCTCGCCTCTGATGTGGCTACAACTATCAAACATCCCAGCCATCGTTCGTATCCCTATTTCGTTTCGTTTTAGCCAAGTCAGCTTACAGTGACTTTATTATTCCCCAGGGAATTCAATCATTTAGGATGGTGTGCTGAATGCCACAGTCATTATTAGGGATGCACCGATTCAAAAGTTTCTCTCCCGTACCGATACCTCAACTCAGGGTATCTTCTGATATTGATTCCCAATCCAACGCAGTACTCCTGTTTTCCCAAATTTAAAATCTCTCAACGTGGAACTCATTGGAATAATTTTTATATAAGGTAACAATAGGCCAGGGATTCCTGTGGTGCTAAAAACTGAGTAGGCGGCCCACTGTGACTGCATGAATGTATAAGATACAGTAGCAGAAACACTGTATTCGACATCCGGCAGATCGTATTGGTGCCTTCCTCGTCATAATAGTCAGTGAATGGATCAAGTTGATTGTACATGGAGTTTAGGGCTTCAACTAACAATTTGGTTAACGGAAAATTTCAACTCCTGTTTGCGTCACTTGGTTGCCACTTTAGTTTGTGTGTAGTTTTGAGGTGTTTCTACTTGCAATTCCAATATGCATCAACCTTAAAATTGGAAGGTTACTCACAAATCCACTCAGCGTCAGAAAAATTTTACGTTTAACTTATTGTTCCAGTTCTCCAAGTAGCAATAATCCTTCCTTTTACCAGTGGTGGAACTTAACTAAATACATTTACTCAAGTACTGGCTTAAGTACAAATCTGAAGTATCAGTACTTCACTTTAGCAGTCCCATTTCATGACACTACTTCATAAAAGGGGACTACTCCACATTTCAGAGGGAAATATTCTACTTTTTATTCCATTTATCTGACAGCTACATACTAGTTACTTTACAAATTAAGATTTTACATATAAAGCATATGAAGAACTTTTAAAATATCATGCACTGTAAAAAATTAAACTACCAAACAGTATATAAAATTTGAGCTTAAACGATTAGTCGAGTAATCAATTAGTTGATTAGTCAATTATCAAAAAATGTATCTTCTGTAGCAAAATATATATAAATACAAATACAAAATATAATGTAATCGAAGAGTATAAACCAAACGGTCAAAAAGGCTGTATTGAGCCAAACAATGAGACAACTCCTTCCTTCAATAACTGCTGACTAATGAGCTTTTACATGTGACTTCTGAATTACAACGCTAGGAGGCGCACTTCACCAACAATGGCCTTTAAGGTTAACCTCAGTATATTTAACCATCAGTCCAGAATCCAGAGATATTTCATTTACAGTGGTGTAAAACAGAGAAAAAAGCAGCAAATCCTCACATTTGAGAAGCTGGAACCTGTGAACGGAAATGATTTCACTTCCTCTGACTACTTTCCTTTGAGAGAAGTTGGAGAGGAGGACTGACTGTCATCAGAAGCACCAGATGTTGACAGATCAGAACTACAATTGAGATTTATCTCAGATCTTTTCTCCAACTGAAGACTGCATTGACAATGTATGCAACAACTAACTGGATGGCTAACAAAAGCTATATAAAGCACAACATTGTAAGGAATTGACTAACCTTGTCTCTTATAGATGGGGGGTTTCCTGTAGATGTTGGCTTCCTCAGAAGCTGAGAACAGAAACAACAAGAGAATAAGTGTGGAAAGCAAAGGGAAGAGGAGGAGAGGAGAGGAGAGGAGAGGAGATAGGCATAATCTGGATTTCCACATTCATCCCCTCCCACCAAATTGTAATATTCACAGTCTCCTTAACCGTAAAGCTGACAACACAGGTAATAAACTGCTATGGCGGAGACAGTGCCGTGCATCCAGACAACCTGACTGACGTGCAGAGAGGCTGATTAATACAGATTCACAGGCTTATTACAGGAAAGAGCAGCAGATAGCACAGGAAGAGGGAGGAGAGCAGTTGAAGGGTGGATGGAGAGGCAAAGGAAAAAGATAAAGGGGAGAAGAGGGAGAAACTCAGAAATGACAGAGGCATAAAGCACCTTGTAGCTCTCATTTTGGTGGAGGATTCTGTACAATCATTCAGCTTTGAGTGCTGGAAAAGCACCACAACAACATATTACAGTAAATTAAAAATAGTTTGTGTTATAACCTTCAGTAAAACAACAAATAAACATTACTTCCAAATACTGCACAGAGCGTGCCATTAACCCAGCCAAAGATAGAGGTTTGACTCCCAATGGGCCATGCACGTTAAATCTGTATGCACTTGTGATACTGTAAGGCACTTTGGATAAAAGCATCCACCAAATACATTGTGCTCAGTGTTGAAAAGCATGAAGGGAGTGCTGTCGCAGGGCTGGCAAGGAATAGCAGCCTCGGAAAAACCGAGATAGAGGGAACATGCAGTGAGAAATGGACTGAAGGCAGGAGGAGGGAATGATGGAGGGGAACCAAATGCACAGCTTGCAGTGAAAAGTAAAGGCCTTTTAAAGTGAAGGGAACAAAGACAGAGTGAAACACTGAGGGAGGAGAGAGGCATTAACTTGATAAAGTGGAGGGTTGAGGGGATGTTTAAATAAAATGAACTGGTATTAGTTGTTAGGTTAAAGCACTCATATGTTATACAACAGCTTCAGATCAGTAAGATAAATCAGACACTGGAGTACACTGAAAACAGGATAACTACTGTACATTTCTATGGATGTTAAGACCTCATTAAAATAACTCAAAAGACTAAAATGATGAGGGATGACAATAATCAGTCAGCAAAATATGTATTCATTTTATTTTCTGCTTGGATGATATGCAAAACTTGTTAGGCATCTAAAATGTTATCACGATCATTTTCATTATCAATGAATCTCTTAGTTATCTTTGATGAATGTATTTATTGTTCAGGCTTTTAACTATTTTTTAAAAAGTGAACACTAAAATAAAATAAAAAAGTCACAGCCCACAACCCAAAGCGATCTCTTCAGTTTGTTTTTCTTTTGACTGACAAACACTTCAAAAGCCAAAGATTTTCCATTTACAGTGATGATAAAACGGAGAAAAAGCAGCAAATCCTCACATTTGAGAGGCTGGAACCAGCAAACGTTTGGAATTTTTGCTTGAAAAAGTACGATGAATCTATCAAAATCATTGCGATTAATTTTCTGTTGATCAGTTAACTGCTTCAGCACTAATGATGCTAATAAAAATGTGAAATTACCACAGTCAGGTAAAAAGCTCACTGGGAATGTGGTTTTGTTGTCTGTTGGTAGAGCAGCTAGTGGTGGATCTGGGGTCAGGATGTGGGTCAGGGTCTCTAAATCAAACAGTAGAAACACATTTGATGATTAATGCTTAGATAGAGTCTAGACTCTTAGCAGAATCTGAAATGACGACCTACAAGGTTCAGTATAAGTAAAGATTTGGAGGGCGGATTTCGATCCGACATGGGGAAATTCAGGTTAGTAAACAGGTCGGGGGTCAGAGTTATAGATGACGGCCTACCTGGCACATGGAAATGCTTGGGGGCTTGGTAGGTGGCAGTGGTGGGTGTGGCACACCTGGGCTCTGGCTGACTGTAATAGGGTGAACTCCTGCCACTCTCACTGCCTGCAGTCAGCGCAGCCAATCACAGCGAGAGAAACCAAAGCATGAGCAACAGAATGGCCCACGTCCCCAAACAGAAAGACAGACAGACTGATAACCTGATGAATCACATGAGCGTGTATGTGTCAGGAGTGCGGTTAGGAATTCAGGGGCTCCAAATGGGACACGACACCCACTCAAAGAGCTAGTACATGTTTCCAGTAAGGGACCTGTGTGTGTGGTACGTGTGTCTTTGCTTGAGTGGGCTCATTACCGGGGAGATAATAATGCAGTGGGGAGCCTCCGTGGCGGCTGTGTGCAGGAGAGTCAGTGAAGGCGGAGCTGGAGGAACGCCTCGTTCTCAACTCAACGCCATCCAAGAGATCCTAGAGAGAGAGAGAGAGAGAGAGAGAGAGAGAGAGAGAGAGAGAGAGAGAGAGAGTCTTAGAGTAACATGCTTTAATTTACTAAATGCAGTATATTAGACAAGCTCCTTCCAAAACACAATTCTAATCACATCAAGAGCAGTTTAGTATCACATACTGTGCATGTGCTGCACAGCGTTTATACACACACACACACACATATATGTTCTCAGGATATTTGGTCAGTGATGTGTGAACATTTAAACCAGTTGTGAGGAAAGACTGCAGACAGCAAACAGTTTCTTTTAGCTTAGCATTAAACAGGGGGATACAGCTAGCCTAGCTCTGTACTGGTAAAAAGAAATCTGTCCACCAGCACCTCAAGACATTATATCTCATTTGTTTAACCCACACAAAAAAGGAAATGTGTAAAAATGACAAGTTGTGGTTTTACGGGGAGTTTATTCCTTTATCAGTTTTTACCTTCCAGGCAGCCATTATTAGCAATTCATGTTCATGAAAACCAGCTTGGACAGATTTGAAACGTGCAGCAGATTAGGGATGCACCAATCCAACGTTTTCTCTCCTGATACCAATTCCGATACCTCAACTCAGGTTATTTGCTGATACCGAGTACCGATGCGACAGCAGTGCTTTCTCTTGCCAAAATTTACATTTGTGTATTTCACTGGGCAGAACTTGCTGAAATAATTTGTATGTAAGGTAACATGACGCCAGGGATTGTTGTGCACCTAAAAAGTGACTTCACGGCAAGCTGTGACAAAAAACTGTATTTAATGTGCATCTGTCTCGCCTGACCCATACCTGATCTGCATAGCTCAGTATCACAGTCAGCTTTACTGTTTGTAAATCAGAAATTTCAGAGTAATGTAAAATGTTTACTTCCAATGATTGATTCATTATATTTAAAAGCAGATGTTATTAATCTCTAAGCAAACTGAGAGTGTTCCCCACTTTAAAGTCACTGGCGTTCCCTGCTCCTTGCAAACATTAACACATCACATGAGAAGTACAGCTACTACTTTGGAGTAAAATATACCTCTGGAGTAAAATACTTACATGAGAGTATGGCGATAAGGAGCCCAATGACTGGATGAGAAGGAGAAAAAAGAATTGTGATTACTATGACTTATTCCAGCATAAATGACTATTTCTTCATAGAAAGGTATCATAGATGAGAGTTACGGTCAATTTCCTCTTATCTGACTGGTTTTAAGACAAAATGTAACTCAGAATCGCCTAATGCCGTTACTTTCATTATTGATTGTGTGTATGTATACCTGTCCACAGCTGTATCGCTCCAGAGTGTCATCTGAGAGGTGTGTGTGTGCATGGTCGGCCTGATAAGGGATGATGTCAGGCCGCTGGATGTCATATATGGCTTTGACCCTGGGCAGAGCCGCCAGCTGCTTATAGCCCAAAACATCACCGTCAGCTTTATTAGACTGAGAGAGAGAGGGAGAGAGACGGGTAGACAAAGAGGAAACAGAAACTGAGACGTAGATATGACCTTGGACATAAATAGCAATTCAAAAAGAAAGAAAGAAGAAAAATACAAGTACACAGGCAGGAAGCAAAACAGAAAAATACAGAAAGGTGTGATGATAAACATAAACAGACATGAGACAGAGACAGAAAAATAAGATAAGCCAGACTGACAGGTGAGCAGGTTAAATTAAAATACCTGAAGGCCTGTTTAATGATTATTTAAAAGACAGTTTAACACCAATCTCCCATAACAAAAGTTATAGAACATCAAAAAGGTTCTGAATTTTAACTGTAGACTCATAACTAAGGCTTTAAGGCACCCCAGTTATTAACGGACAGCCAGTGAAGCAGGGGGACAGACGGGTGGCGAGACAAACAGACAGCTTTCAGGGACTCTCTGTGCTTCTGTCGCTGTCGGTTATATTTTGATTGAAGGCTGGCACAGTGACAGCTGAGGGCGTAACCATAGCATTGTTGGCGTAACCACGGTGACGAGGGTACTCACACAGATGAGCCGGTGAGGGGAGCCGAGGAGAGGAGAAGAGCCTGGAGGGGAAATGGACGCCGTCTCAGAGGTACGTCTCAGCTGGTAGGACAAATGTAAGAGTCTGAGGTCAAAGTAAAGTTAGCTCAAATACAGCAGCCAGATTTACCACATTAAAGACATCATACACAACATGACACACAACTATACTTTTGATACTCTTTATCACTGATTTGACATTGCAAAATACAGTATACCTGTAATCACTTACTGTACAATCTTTTGTCATAAACAAGGATTACAAGTTGTTAAGACTTGGAAATATGAATGATCAACATTAGCAAAACTTTAGCTAGTCTCTTGCTTCAATAAAAGTGACTGAGTCCTGATAACTTACAGGCTTTGATTCATTACAAAGTGAGAAAGTTCAGTTAACTTGTGTTCGACTTGTGTTGACTAAATGTGCAACTGATTTACTGCTTTACTAGTGAAAAATAAATACAACTGGAAAAAAAAGTCTATCAACTCTTGACAATATAACTCAACTTAACTTTTAAGTTTGATGAACTTAACATTTGATTGATCAAACAGTATATCTTCTTAAACTGAGTTAACTACGTGGCCCTGAACTACAGGATATCTTGTTAATTTTTATTAAAAATGTATTTATGCTCATGACTGTCCCATCAAGTGTCATTGGGGTAATAACATCATTTTCAATACAAAGTTGACAATGACAAGGACATAAGAAAACCAATGAGATAAACATGTTGGGTTAACTGAATCAGACTTTCTATAGTATACTTTCTATAAAGTTTTTTCAGTATGTTAACTTTGGTGAGCTGAGCAGTGCAAACATGTGACTATAAAAGGAATTCACTTGTATGTAGAACTGAACTGTGCTGTACTACTGTATGTTCTGTTTCCTCCCGCTCTCTCCCTCCCTCCCTCCCCTCTCTCTCAACCCAACCGGTCGAGGCAGATGACCGCCCACCCAGAGCCTGGTTCTGCTCGAGGTTTCTGCCTGTTAAAAGGGAGTTTTTCCTTGCCACTGTCACTGAGTGCTTGCTCTTGGTGGGAATTGTTGGGTCTCTGTAAACATAAGGAGTCGGTCTAGACCTGCTCTATATGAAAAAGTGCCCTGAGATAACTTTGTTATGATATGGCGCTATATAAATAAAACTGAATTGAACTTAATTTTAAAATGCTGCATATCCTACATCCTGTATGTACAAAGACTGGAGGAAGGAGATGAGGAGGACAGCAGGAGCAACTTCCTGTGATGAACCCGTGTTATTTGCATTTTCATGGTACTGTAACTCTTTGCTCTGGCAGGCAGCTGCCAAAGTGCAGCCCTTATAAATATTTCAAATAAAATGCTTTTTTGAAACAGAAAATCTAAGACTTTTTGTAAAGCTCTTTGGATAAGTTCTGCCAAACAAAGCTACAAGGCTTGTTAAAAAATGATTTCCCCTCCTTGCCATAAATTGCATATTAGCCTAACAAAAGAATATTTAAAATTTATTTATTTTATTAGTTCAGGGCACGATAAATAAAAACAGTATTAGAGAGTTTGGTTTTAAAACAATACTACATTTATCTGGAGGGCAGCTTTGTTTTAAAACAATGTAGCTTGTAAACCAAGAAAGAGAAATTTCAGACACAGAGAGAAACACAGAGAGGACAGAAACAGAAATAGAGAGAAAAGGCAGGGGGTATTTTGAGTATCGCTCACCCTCAGTTTTCTCTCCAGCCGAGCTGCTTCTTTACACACGGGGTGCCAAACCTCTGAACCTACACACACACACAACCACACAATTTTATCTCAGTTTACTTAGTTTATTGTGTGTGGGCAGCAGCCATACAGTTTTATGGGATCCTATGAAGGGTAGATCAGCCTTTCTCAAGTGCATCAACATCAATCAACAACAACAACACACACACACACACACACACAGGAGGCAGGGCATACGGCTGTGGAGGCAGTTTGTCTGGTCTGAGGACAGAGGATGTAAGTCTTCTTGTCTACCCACACAGATAAACAAAGAGGAAGACAGAGAGAGAGAATTTTTAGCCATGCCAGCGGTGTGGCTCTGTGGATGTCAATGTCGGTCGGTCCACCACTTTGGCGCAGACTGAAATATCTCGACAACTAGGCCTATTACATGGATTGCCACGAAATTTGGTACACACATTCAGGGTGCCCAGAGGATGAATCCTACTGACTTTGGTGGTCCCCTGATTTGTCTCCCGATGCACAATGAGTTTGGCATTTGTGGTTTTGAGTGAAATGTCTCATTAACTATTGGATGGATTGCCATGGAATTAGCTCCACACATTCATGCCCCCCTCAGGATAAACTGTTCTAACTTTGGTGATCTCTTAACTTTTCATCTAGCACTACCATCAGGTCAAAATTTCACTTTGTCCAGTACTTTGGTGGTTTATGACCAAATGCCTGCTAAACTAATGACATTCCCATCAGCCTCAGCTGAATTTTTATGATTATTGGTAATTAGCAAATGTTAGCCTGCTAACACACTTAAAGCACCAGTGTACCTAAGTACAGCCTCACAGTGCTGCTGGCTGTAGACTTTTTTTGAATTCTCAGCCCACTATACCTCAATACACAATAAACAATAGGAGGCAATAACAATATATCAATCCATCAACAATAAATAAATGAAGCACAATGTTGTCTTGAACACAAAAAGTACTTGTTCGATGCACCACGTGTACCTAAAGGCTTATAAAAGCTTAATAAATAGTTTATAGTACACTATAATGTAGTTGTAAGCAGATATAAGTGTGATGCCTGTATGCTGTATAAACAGAAAATGAATGATAATATAGTAAAACACATTTGTAATATAAAATATGTCTACATAGAAGTTATAATTATTGACAAATACAATAATTAATAAAGACTTACAAACCACTTACATACATACATCCAGCCCTTCTCCCTTTCGTTTCTATTATTTACTGTATTTAGGTTTTTTAAAATCATGTTTGTTGACACTGTGCTCCTGTTGTTTGACCTCATCACTTGTCTTGTATGATTTTTAATGCTGTGTGGTGACGTTGAGGACAATTTTCACAATGTGGACAATGAACTATCTAAATGACTTAAATGAAAATTCATGCCCAAATCATGCATCATCGTGCAAAAGAGACAGAGCAAGTAATACAAGTAGTATAATATTACAGTATTCTTCTAGTTCTTTTTTAATTTAGAAATCCACATTTATTGTATACCCTGCGCATGCATGCTAAAAAGAACCGCTGCTTTGACAACATTGTGCTCATCCCAAAAAAAGTTTTTTTTAAATTTAACTGAATTGAACTCCAAGGGAGGTGAAAAGAGGAACAAAGGAGGTGGCCTGAGAGAAAAGAGAAAGGGAAGAGGAAACTTCACTATGGAGCGAAAGAGGGAATGAATGGAGGCTACTAGAACTATCCATAACAATAAACCACTAATGTCAGGATGTTATATGCATGTGGATCGGACAGTGATAATGACAGTAATATATCTGTTCTGAACACACACACACACACACACACACACACACACACACACACACACACACACTCTATTCTCGGGCCTTGGGGCAATGCAGGCCAGCCGAATGGACTCAGTTAGCTGATCATGACTCTAATATACAACCACTATCAGCACCATAAATCTGACCAGCACACACTCACATACACAAACTAGCACAAACAGCACAGAGGCACGGGGAAGTAGACTACACACACGCGCGCACACACACACAAAATCAATACTGTAGACAGAACCCATGCATGGTGATTCAGTGCACCCCCGTCCCACCCACGCTCCTCAACCCTGCTGCCGAACAGATGTATGGCCTTGGACTTGAGATCCTTTATCTCCTGGATGAGGAGAATCTAAATGGTGCTGAGAAAAGGAATTCAATCCAAAACGCTGCGCTGCACATCAGTTCTGAGAAAATTAGCTGCCTGAAATTTGTCACAAAATAATAATTCAAACGTAACTTCTCTGTCCTTCTCTGGCTTTTCACTTAGGAACGAAACCTCAACTATGTTTAGACAGACTGTTATTTGTCCACTTTTATTAACTTTATGCAAAATGAGGTTAATCAGCGGACAAAACCAGCCTCCTTATCTTGACCACCGATATTCAAAACATGGGATGAAGGCAGCCAGTGAAATCCAGGGAAGCAATATTGACATTTGTGCTTATGCCATTTGAAAATCTAAAGCTATAAAGCAGCAGATATTTAAATGGCCTCAGGCGTTTCGCTTGCTGAATCATGCTGCCATTAGAAACAGCATACTCATCAGGCTAATGTAACCATTCAGATATGTACTATAATTTATTCCATCTCTTTAAGCGCCCGATGCCCTTCCTTTTTAAACTGAGACTTTATTGACAGAGTAAGAAAAAGAGGTAAAGGTGTATGAGCTACAATCAGTTTCTACTTGGAGGGGGGAATATTTCTTTTTGATGCATTTATTTGATTCTGCCAAACAAAAATATCTTCTTTGGTACCAATGATCAGTCAACTGTGCCACAAACACAACAGGGCTGAAAGTTTCCACTCACCGATATTTTCTGCCTCTTGGATCAGACAAAAACTGTCAAATTACTGTAAACACAGAATGAATGCTCTTCACTATTTAGGATCGATACTGCAATTTTTTTCAGCTTAAAATATATTATTGACAGTAGCACTGGCTCTTACTCTCAAGAGGCCTGATGGGATATAAACCTGTCTAGGCCTGAAGCCATTAGTTAATTAATCTATTAGTCGATCAAAAGAAAATTAGCTGATAACAATTATGAGACTCAACAAGAATTATGTCTTAAGTAAAAATACATTTGTTGGTTATACCTTCTAAAGTGGGAAGATGTGCTTGTTTTTCTATGTTTTACATTTCTTTAGAATTAAAAATCAGCAATTATTTAAATTAAGACATTTTTCACATTTTACAATCAATTAGTGAAAATAATCAGCAGATTTGTGAATGATAACAAAACATTTTTAGTTGCAGTCCTAAACCTGGAGGAGCAGGGCACAAGATTCAACATTTGAACCACCTGAGCAAAACCTACCATGACCTGCTGCAGCAGCTGTGGCAGAATTGTTGAGAATACAGTGGAGATGTTAACATTATTGGAACAGAGTGAACTGGAGGTGAAGTAACACCACACTTAGGTTTTCAGATGTTTGAACAGTGATGAGTAATGAGAACAATTGAGGGAACAATAAACATACTATTTCCATCCATCTATCCATTTTAAGAGCCGATGTTGAGATGAAGCACGATTAGTTCATAAAATAGTTCTCCATCTCCACCTCCAACACATACACACCACTTCTTATTCCAGACATGCATCATGAGATTGATTGCAAGGGTGCGTGTCGTAATTGAGTGTGTCTCACGAGGGTGATTGCTCAGACCTCCTACATGTCTGGAGTCATCAAAAGGAGTGAATGTAACCTTGGGGCAGCTCACTGGAGCACAGCACGCACACGCGCACACACACACGCGCGCACACACACGCGCGCGCGCGCACACACACACACACACCTCAGGTCCAATATGCAAATGCTTAGTTTTACTGGTGGCTGTGAGCAGATGAGCAGCAGAATGTCAATGAAGTAAAACAGGAGGTGTCAACCTGTGTGGCGACTCTGGGACACTGTGTGTCAGCCACATGTTACGGTACAGTAGCTCTACATTTAATCTGGATTCAACTCAGTCAGGCCAAATCCTGTGTGCTACACAGACTGTGTTTAACTAAAGTGGTTGTGGTACTATTTGAATGTCTTCATCTATTTCACCTTTATCTGAAAGAAACATTTGTGCAGTTTAGAATTGCAGGGCCACAGGTGTGGCCTGTTTACACCATCATATCTCCTACAGTATGTTCATATGCAGCTAGTTTGCATTGATGTCATGTTTTGAAGGAAATGCTGCTAATTCTTTTTCAACATATCAGACATGTTGATATTGTATCTATCTGCAAAAATGTTCACAGTCAACATTTTTAATGGTTGGTTAATAAAAAAAAAATGAAAGTTTGTCCCAAAAGTTCAAGAAGGTTTGCAGTGTCCTCGTATCAATCAATAACTTTAATTACTATAATCAAATTTGTAAAACAGAAGCTGCTTTTTGATTCAATTTAAACCTCCAGCGAAGTCAGTTTCATTCAGGTTAATTCTGTCAGGGGCAGCGCTGAGTAATGGAAACAGCGGAGGCGAAGGTTCAGAGGTAATTGACTCCAACCTTTGTGTGTACAAAGAACACATCAGCTGGGGGAAGGTGTGTACACGAGTGTTTGTGTGTCTATACCACTGAGTGTAGTAAAGAGTGTTATATGTGAGATCAATAACTCATATAACGGCGCTTTGTTAAAAGCAGTCATCAGGTGACCGTATCCTACTTCTCTCTTACTTGCCTTCTCTCTTTGTCACACACACACACACACACACACACACACACACACACACACACACACTTCCACAGATGCAGAAACACTCAGGCCATCTGGATACTTGCTAATTCAATAGATGCTACAAGTCTATTTTTATGCCTGTTAGCTGTACAAATGCAGAAGCACCTTTGTATGGCCACAGTCATCCATTCACTCAAAATCAATTCTATTGGTTTACATGTATTGTACCATTTGTCTGGTTCTCCTCTCCTCACCTGTAAGGTACATTTCCTCTCCTTCCAGGAACATCATGTGACAGCGGGCACACCTGGCACAGCTGGGGTGGTAGCGCTTCCCTCCAGCCTGCAGGAGAGATAGGGAGGAGAAGGAAAGGAAAGGAGAGGACAGGACAGGAAAGAACAAACAGGAAATAAATAAGGCAGAGAGGAGCAAAAGAAGATGACACAAATGAGGAAAGGAGAAAAGAGTTGTGATAAGAAATACAGAGACAAAAATTAGGAATGAAGAACGGCGAGAGGCACGATAAGAAATAGAAAAAAAGCAGGAATGAATAGGGTAGAGGAGATGGGAGAGTGTTGCTTTGTTGGTTTTCCAAAGCTGCTTCGTCATCAGTCAACACTTCAGTCATTTAAAGAGGGACAGCTGTGGGTTTTTTTCGCAGCTTTTTATAGCCTGACACACACACACACACACACACACACACACACACACGCATAGATGCACACAAACCCACACTTTCTTTCACAAAGACACACACACATCCTCTTTGTTGTTCCCATCTGTCTTAAGCACACAGATGCACATATTTACACATGGAAAAATGCACTCACCTCGAGGACTCTGCCGCTGATGTACCTGTTACAGCTGTCACACCTGATCCCAAACTGAGTGTGGTAGTCTGTCTCACAGTAGGGTATCCCATCCCTGCCAAAAAAAAAACAAAAAAAAACAAGTTCTCATTTACCTCCTGGCTTTGTGCAACTATTATTTATCCTGTAACACATTGTTTTTAACACCTGAGTCAAGGTACATGAATCTACTGGAGCAAAAACAAAAGATTCCTGTAATAGTCACACTAGATTTTTCATTGTGACTTTCATTGTGAACATTTAAATAAATACTGTGGGTGTCATCTAGTTGACTAAAAGACTGATTGAATAATTGTCAGTTATTGTCTTGCAAATAAAAGTTGACTGCTATACCGAGTTGGTGGTTTTTCTTTATTTTTTAACACCTGTTTTAAGCATCAGTTAGTAGCTTCTGATACACACACAGGCAATAATGTTAGTAAAGTAGCTTTTCAAAACAGAGGATGTGGATCGCTTGAGAGAAAATCTTTGATATGGGCTCAAACATACCTACAGCAGAAACTGTACATATGGGGGGGAACAAGCCACCTACTTGCTGATGTACTCTCCTGTGAGCGCACAGCCACACGTTCGGCATTTAAAACAACTGACGTGCCACTGTCTCTCCAGAGCCAGCAGAGACTGACCCTGTTTGATCTCCTCGCCACAGCCTGCACAGTCTAGAAGAGAGAAATGTAGCAATGAGAAAACACACAAGGAAGATAAGAGCAGCTTCAACATTTTATGCATTTATCATCCTTCCTCTCTGCTCTCTCCGCTCTGCCAACCTCTCGTCACTTCTCTCCTCCCTCTTCCCTCTTTCCTGTCGTGATAGTCACACTGTTTTTGCCAGATGGAGCTACCAGAACCAGGCTACAAGACTACCTGGAGCAGCAGGCCAACTTCTCTGTGTGTGTGTGTGTGTGTGTGTGTGTGTGTGTGTGTGTGTGTGTGTGTGTGTGTGTAGCTGCAGGGAAAGTCGCTATGTTTTGCAGCGTTCAGCAGGTGGACGGTAGAACTCTTCTAGTGTTTTTTTTCACCTGTAGGGGAACAAACAGTCTTACATGCTGGATGAATCACAAAGATGTGATTGCTACTAAATGGCCAAGAGGAATGCATTTTCTTTAGGTGATTGCACAGCTCTGTTGCAGCAGCTTAAATCTGTCACTCTGATATCAAAGGATAATGCCGGTCATATGCTATATTTTTCTTCAACAAAACAACATGGTACCAGACAACTCACCTCATGCATTATTTTTGGATAATACTGCACAGCTTGTCATGCATTATCACCAACAAATGTCACGTTACAGTTTAGAACATTTCCAGTATAAGTATGGTGCGGTTTGCATGTGTGTGTGTGTTTGTTTGTTTCTTACAGCTTGGTCCGTGGACCTTGACGGGCTTGTCGCTGTTCAGAGTGTGTGAGCACTGCTGACACACACATTTCTTCCCACAGAAGGTCACCCTGTCTCCAATTGGGAACGGACTCCTGAGAACACACACACGGAACATTTCAGTGAAGCAATGCAGATATGACATTGACTTTTTGCAACATGCAGTTAAAGGGTCAGTTCACCCAAATCACAACCTCCCCCAGTAGTACACCATCTATAAGTGCTGATAGTTTCCATTTTATTTGCAGAAGTTTTGACAAATGCAAAGATATTTGCACTATTTGAGAACAAAGAAGTAGTGCTGATAAAAAAACTGTTGACTGCGAAGTCGGAGAGTATTTCTGTGGACACCAGTTGGAGATTTTATTTTGTTCTCCTTTGTACATTTAAAGTTAAAGCTTCTATATACAATATTCACTGCCACAAGATGTTGCACTGGCAACAGCATCTCAGACCAAAACAAATCGGCACATTGGCCACACCTCCCCCTAACCAGAAACAGCCGTTATCTTGCTCACCTCAAAGCCACCAGACTACATTGTCAAAAACACTAATTTTACCTCGTAGATTGTAAAACACACTTCAAACTCGACAGAAACAAAATAAAACTCACCAAACCACCTTGGTTAGCCTTTCCACTGTTCCAACAATCACCAACTCTGGTTTGGTCAAAATAAACCCTCAATTCACAGAGTTAGATGTGAAAATATTCTGGCTCTACCTGCTGCCTGTCTCTGTACACCTTTAACAAGGAGAGAGTCTTACTCTCACAGAACTGGAAATCATATAAATATTTACACTGTTTCTCAAATTCCCCACTGGAAAATGTATAGTAAATCAATGGAGCTTCAGTATCCAAGAGGATATGGGATTGTATTTCAGGGTTCTTCCCAAACAATGAAACCACAACATTTTCTTGTAATGTCTTATTTCTCATTTTTGGTTACACCTATACATCCACATTAGTTTTCCAAGAACATGTTTTAGCAGACAGGACTGAAATATTAATACAAGAAGAATAAATGAAGACATACAGTAAATGGCTTTTGGCCCAAGGGTTCAGCTGTAGCTACACAGTGTGAGGGCAGAGGTGAGCACCTGCGATGCTGTGGCTGAATCAAATTTTTATCGCTGTATACAAATCTGTATCCAGATCACAGCAGAGATTTCCAAAACTCCTCTTGTAGAAAATAAGAAAACTAACACACAGGCTGATAAATGATAAAGTGGGCGCTGCTCTTCTACAGTCAGAAACACAGAAAGCTCAGCCTGAGTACAAATACTAGTGAGAATCCTGTATTTCAGAAGCACAATAAGTATTTTGTGATAAGAAAAGTTATTATACAGTATATAACTGCATAATATTTTCATATATAATTGACATTTTCCAGCTGATGTGTCTAGTAGCAGTGAGAGGATTTCTAGTGTTTACGTCCTGTCAGTAAAAGACCTTAGGAGTGACAGCAGGTCCCAGCCTTGTGTGTGTAACATGAGGCTTCACATTTGGACTATATCTATGAATCTAGACTATCTGATAACAAACCTCTTGTGCAAAGTAAATAGACTTTGCTAGAGCTGGGCAACATGGAAAAAATAGACATAACAATGACTAGTAGACCTTTTTTGTAAAATATCTGTTTAGTTGCATGAAAATCAAGTTACATATCAAATTGTCTGGTTGATGTCCCTCAGATCAGACTGCAGGTCATTGTATCAGAAGCTCTTTTTCAACGATTTTAGAAATTATTCTGATATAGCCTTAATTGGTATGATTACAATGATAAAACAATATAATTAATATACTGCTCAGCTCTATATTATGCTATATGTCTTTCTTCTGGTTAGAGTTTTGCACTCTCCACACATTCAGAGCCGTTGTTGTGGGGGTTAGGTCAACGCTTTGACAAAAAGTCATTTGAGAAACACAGTTTTACTGCAATATGCTGACATGGTCATTTTCAAAATGAATAAGCTTCATTCGCAATTTCAGTACAACGTGTTCTTATTCGGTAGAGCTATTACTCACACACACACACACACACACGCACACATATAAGCAAACCAAAACTTAATGATCCATCACTGCATCTAACACACTGACTGATAGTTAGCCTTTATATAGTACTGTACTGCTCACCAGTCACACTTAATTTACAATCACTTTCATCACATTCACTGCAGCTTTGAGTGAACTGAACTGAAGCCAATACTACATTTATATGATATGTAATAAATAAAATCCCAGCCAACTACAACAGAAACTAAGCATATCTCCCATGTTTCATATTTAAATATCTTAAAATGTATCTTGTTTGCTCTTGGACAGGCTTCTCATCAACTTCCTGCTCCACTCTGATACACTTACCAGTGTTGGTAACTAAACGGTACTCCAAAAACAATTATTCTAATAATTCTCTACTGATTTTATAAAAAATATATATTATATAGCCTGTGAAAGTTTTATAATGTCTTTCTAAAGTCAGAGAAAATAGCCCTGGTGATGTCATCAGGGTTATCTCAGTTTTGGCTTGAGAATTCAATTTTATAACAGAAAGCCTGCAGTACAAACTGAGGGTGTGGAGAAAATTCTGGGAGTTTATCAGGCAGGTAGGTAGTAGCTATCAAGCTGCATTATGGGAAGTGTGGGGTTTTTAGGTTGAGACCCATACTAGGCACAAAAACTCAATTTTAATCATTCTTTACTCACTTGATCTGTGTTATTTTTCCTATCCTTAATTTCTTATTTTTGGTAAAGCACTCTATGACAAACCTTGAAAAGGCACGCTTTCAATAAACGTTGATTTGTTACTTTTAATTATAGCTATAACAAGTTTGATTATGTGATGTTTTAATTGAAATGTTCACACTCACAGTGTGAAGATTCTGCAGTAGTTTTGGTGTGAACTGGTCAGTGAAACCAAACACAGTCTGCAGTACTTGTACATCATTGCATTTTAATTGTAAAGGGACACCTGTGGTATGCAAGAAGTTGTGAACAGACTTGCAAAGTCATTATGAGAATCTCATGTGTTGTTACAAATGAAGCAGTGCCAGGAGGATCCCTGAGGACACCACATGTAGAGCTGTAAACAGTGGTGTTAAAAAATTTAAATATTTTAATTGCACTACTCCTACTATACCACTCATCGTTTTTTAAAAATATATTGTATTCCATTACTTTTACTATATATCTTTGAATATATCATTTTTAATCACTGAATTCACAGTGCAGAAAAAAAGGAAGTTTCTGAATATGAGGAGAAAAAGTAGGTGAGTATGACTGTGTCAGTAGGCCCATAAATGTCTGAAAATGTCTCGACTACATACACACACACACAAACACTTTTCCTTACCTGCAGATGCTGCAGACGAAGCAGTGGGGGTGGTATGTCCTCCCCAGGGCAGATACCACCTCTCCAGTGATGTACTGGTCACAGCTGTCACACTGGGTCCCGTAGAGCCGCTGGTAGTCCTCCGTGCAGATGTACTCGCCAGAGTGGTGGAAGAATCCCGAGTGCACCAGATCACAGCCACACACTGCACAGGTGGAGAGACAAAAACTGAAACGGCTCACTTTATTGCTCAGAAACAGGCAGACTGACCACATAGAGAGAAAACTGTACTGTATGTAGTCAATGTGTAGCAGGGGTGATTTCACCCTCTGGTTTGAAGGTAGTTAAAAGTACATATGGTGAGTATTTTGCACGTGTGTGGTGGTTGAGAGTGCAATCTGTTGTCCTTCCTGACCTCTAAAGGGTTAATACTCTAATCTGGTTTTGGGGATTTGACCAGTAACCATCTAATCTGTTAAATTATACAGTATGTTATAGTTGTATGTGCATATGTAAACCTCATTCACACAATATATACTTTTATATGTATTTATGGAGGCACGGTTGAGTGATAGATGCATGAGCGCACACAGATACGCACACTGTGTTTACTAGATATACTGACAGCATGATGTATTGCTTTTATTTAGCAAATGCAAAGTCTCTTCAACCAAATGATTGCTTCTAGTCCAGCTGTGCTGAGGGCGAGGAGGCCTCTGCTGAGCTGGTTGGTTAGACAGTTTAAAAAGGAGCTGAACGATGATTTGCGCCAGCCATCAGGGAGGCAGCAAGCTTACTCCCACCTCCCATCGGTTGTGTTTTACAGACTTTATGACAGTATGTGCCCACAACCAAGCCATATCCTCACTTTGATATAACCTGTAGTGTACAGGCCCAGCAGGTGGAGGTATAAACCGCAGTATACAGTATAGAGTAAGACCATAAGTAAGAAGATACAATCAGCATGTAGTGTAAATTAGACATCTGAAAGGCAGCCAACGGATCAAGATATCTGACAGTGAATTGAATCTCTGGTCTCTAATTAAGCTAATGGCTCTAAACCCAGTGGAGTGAATGGATCTGATCTGAGCTGAGGCCAGCGTGTTAAGTGGCTCAGAGAGAGAGACAGTAGAGCAAGACAAACAGTCTAGCTGCCTATTTTATGTTTCTATTGGTGCCAACATGAAGACATAAAGACAGTAAAACAACATTTAAGAGAACTATATTCCTTTCCAAAGATTTCTTGATATGAGCCTGGAGCCAAACACGTGAATCATTTGATTTTCATGGCTTTGATAGGCTTTCATGAAACCCAAAGACCATGGACTCATGTCATGGTAACTTTAAAAAGTATAATCTTGTAATATTATGTCGCTATTAACATTGTATTGCTGTTCTTTGCACATTTTATGATGGGAAAGCCTGCAATTACATCCTCTAAGTACTGACCATAAAAAAATGACGTTATTGCCATGAGCCACATAATTGTAAACAGTACAAACAGATTGTAGAATCAAGGCAAGGCAAGTTTATTTGTCTAGCACCTTTCAACAACAAGTGCTTAAAAGCATTAAGACAAGAGAAACACAAGGCAATAACACCAGACATATAAATAGAATTTGAAATAGTAAAATGAATAGACAATAAATTAAGCTAAAATAAAGATAGATTAAAAAGAAAAAGATAGAATAAAGATATAAATAAATAGTCCTAAATTTAATTTTTTACAAATGGCAGTGGCAAATTGTTGACTTTTCTGAGAGTTTGTTCCAGATATGTGGTGCTTTAAAACTGAATGCTGCCTCTCTATGTTTAGTTTTCACCCTGGGGGCAGTAAGGAGACCTGTCCCAGACGATCCGAGAGGTCTGGACGGTTCATAACGGAGCAGCAGATCAGTAATGTATTTTGGCCCTAAACCATTCAGTCTTTTATAAACCAAAAGTAGAATTTTAAAGTAAATTCTTTGACACACAGGAAGCCAGTGTGAAGATCTGTGAGGTGGACTGATGTGGTCCCTACTGGTCTTAGTGAGGATCCTAGTAGCAGCGTTCTGAATCAGCTGGCAAGAGACCGGTAAAGACAGCATTACAGTAGTCAGGCCCACTGAAGATAAATACATAATCAGTCCTTTAATTCTTGATATATTCTTAAAGTGATAGAAGGCTGATTTTGTCTTAATGTGGTTATTAAATTTCAAACCAGTATTATGTTTTTCACTCCCTTTTTTATGCTGTTTTTGCTGAACTGCTTCAGAAAATTACTCAAACAGGATGGACCTCCTTTATTGAAACTAAAGTCCAAAGTTTTCACCTGCATGACACAGATCTGAAACTCTGTTTGCAGTATTCATGTTGAAATTTGTATGTGTAATGTGATTTTCCCAGCACAGATGTAATGCTTTTGTTGTTTCTCGTAAACAATATCTTATAACTGAATGATTTTCTCACATTTTAGTTAGTTTGAAGATGCTGAAGGCAATTTATTCATATAAGATAGAAAAACTAGGACATCATTCTCGCACTCGAGAAATACTGCACAGTATATTTGTTTTTCTGTCTCCTCTCTCTGATATTGTATTCTTGTCATGGCAAAGCTGCTGTCGCACAACTTTAAAATGCCAGCCTGACCTTTATCGGTCTGCCTGAGACTAAAGCTGTTCAGAGTTACAGCTTCTGTATTTGCTGTACACACACACACACACACACACACTGTACTTCAATACACACGTGTACGTATGTGACATGTGTGTTCATGTCCAACAAGTCAACCATTCATTTTTTTTCCTATCCAATGGGATTCATGCGTATGAAGAGTAAAGATTCACCAGCCAGCATCAGTATGCAACCCTACAAACATATATAGATACACTCTTTTTCTGTTTCCCAGACTCATACAGAGACACACACTTGAGGATGATAGCATTCACACATTCATCACTGTCTAAATGGAAAGCTATTAAGATGTGGAGGAAAACAGGAAAGAGAGGGGGCTGTTGAGGCTTGGCCTCTCTCGAGGGACCTCTGGTACATTTAGATTTCAGATCGCAGGCCATTTTCAAAAACTGTCCTCACAGAACAAGATCCATGAGATCATGAACATTTGCACTGGCTGTGTATCTTGATACCACTTCTAATATTCAGCTAGGATATATTTAATTTCATGATTTTAACATGCAAGACCACCAAGCAATATATGAATATAGTTTTGCTGCTTGCTGGAGAGTTTTCATGCTTTTTCACTTTATTAGATTAGTCTTATGCAAATAGAATGGCATCGATCTATCCCTTTGGTTCAGACTTAAATATCTCAACAACTATTATATGGATTGCCATGAAATGTTGTACAGACATTCATTGTTCCCAGATGATAAATCCTACAGAGTTTGGTGATCCAATGACTTTCCCTCAAGCACCACCATGAGGTGGACATTTGTGGTTTTAAGTGAAATGTCTCAACAACTGCTGGATGGATTGCCATGAAATTCTGTACATACATTCTTGTTCCCCTCAGGATGAATTGTAATAATTTTGGTGAGCCTGTGACTTTTCATGTAGTGCCATCATCAGGTCAAAATTTCAATGTGTTCTTAAAGCTTTGGCTCAAATACTAATGATATTCCCATTAGCTTCAGTTGTATTTTTGTGCTAACTAGCAAATGTTAGCATACTAACACGCTAAATAAAGATGGTTAGGCTGTGCCTAAGTACACCTTCACAGAGCCGCTAGCATGGCTGTAGACTCTGCTTTGCTGTCAGTGCATCTTTATTAGATTGACAATAATGTATTTCAGGTCACAGTACTAAAACGTTGCTCCTAATAAAAATCAACAACGAGCAAAGCTCAGCAGATATGATGTAGAGGCTTGTTATGTCTTTTAGACATAAAGTAAATGGAAACTGATTTATCCCAAAATGTCATGGGTTGTTATTTTTATTCCCACATTCACTACTGCAAAAATACATGTTAGTTAACAAACCCAAATCATGTAGAAGATCAAGCAGTATGCAGAGAGATCACAACTCAGATCAATTCCTCTCAAAACCATTCAACCTGTCAGGAATTACATCAAAAGTATTTAACAGTGCGTCTGAGCCTTAATAATTTCATTAAGCAAGAGATTTAATTTTGCAGATTTACAATGTAATTATAATAGAAGCAGGAAATGCCACAGCAGAGAACTCCCAGAATCTAAATGAGTATGTGCCTGCCTGCTACCATCCATTATTCCCTCTCTGTCACATGACATTTTAGTCTTTCAGGAACAGTCGGGACAAATCTTCCCGCTGCCACTTGAACCTGCTGACTGAAGCTTAATGTTCAAATAGGTCAAAGACTTGTCAGGCGCCTCCATGCCAGACCTTATGACCCCCACGTGACCTCACCCTGACCCCACCTGTTGCCCCAAACTCTGAAGGTTTTCTACATTTAGTCTCTGTTCTGTGTGCTGAATCAGCACTAACCGGACAGTTCCTTCAGAGACAGAAGTCCTATACACAGTGATTTAGTCCTATTGTGCATAGTGGTAATTAATCAACTATGAGTCTGCTTGGTAATTAACAAGATGAAGATCAGCGATCACCAAGATAATCAAAAAATGTTGGTTTTTTTAGCCTTATTTTTATGTAGCTCAGTTTGTTCTTTGTTACTTTCTTTCATGCAAAATTGACTTCATAGATTTAAGTGAATTCGAACTCCGCTGGTGATCGTTTCTGCTGGACGGTTGCTCCAGAGAGAGTGCTCTGTCTCACTGTGTAGTGCAGCCATACTCCTGCTGTTTGTTATGGCGGCCACAATGACCCCAGGAATCCCAGGGACCTGTAAAACGTATTCCCACCAGACAGAAATAACGATAAAAAGATTTCACGAGAGATAATTCAGGCCACATCACAGTCACACGATATAATGAAATTAAAGGAAGAGAAATTGCTCATTTGTAAGCTGCCATAGCAGCTTAATAAGAAGTGAATGACACTAGCACTGCTGCAGTGTGGGGTTCAGTCATCACCTGGCAAGTCCGAACGAGCACTCCGTGCCGTTAGGGACCCCAAACAAATGGTCAGATTAAAGTCACAGGAAGGTGATGCCTCTGTAATTAAAAGTAGTTATGATTTAAACATGTTAAGTTAGGGTAGTAGTTCCTAAAGTGGGGGCGCAGGACTAAAAGTGATGAGTGAAACTAAAGTTGAATAGAGCTTTTTGACTTGACAGGTACCAACATTATTAATTGTTGTTTTGCATTGCGATAATTGCTGCAACTGAGCCATTGTTGATGTTATTAGTTCCACTTGCGTTTCTCCAAGAGTCAAAATGTATGACGTGAAAAAGATCTATGAATCTGATTAATTCAGGAACAGTAAAGAAACATGAGAGCTGGAAAGGCTATCAAGCTTGAGGTTAGCAAGATTTATACAGAAAGGAAAATGAAAAGTAAAGTTAAGCAAATAAGCAAACATGTCAGTCAAATCAAAAAAAGAAGCATTTCTTTCTTTCTTGTTTACAGTCAATACACCCTGGCAGGTTCAATGTTTAACTTGCAGTTTTTCAGTGATTTTTGTTTCGGTTTCCAAAGAATACCAGAAAATGTTTGGGTATCACAGGGTAAGGACATACTACTAACTCTAAAAAGTGTCTGAAAGTGTTTTTCATAAGCTTGAACTGTCAGCTTCCATCGTGCCACAATGGTGTTGCAAGAAACAGAAACCGATTTTTTTAGGGCTGAACATCCTAAAATGAACTGCTCTATGCAGGTAGGGGCTGAAGAAATCAAATAAAATATTGTTATTGTTATTATTGGTCTTATTAGTATTACTACTACTATATTGCTATTAGTGTTATTTGTATTAACATTAATACCATTACCACTACTGTTACTTTACATCTGTATGTAGAACTGATCTATACTGTACTACTGGATTTTCTCTCTCTCTCTCTC
>LKNJ01003896.1:0-47206 GCA_002120245.1 Maccullochella peelii
ACGTGATTTGACACGGAAGTGGCCGGAGACTATCGGTCAGTGCCAGCCCAGGGTGGTCCATTGGCAATTTCGCAAATAAACTTTACCGTCAAAGTAAACCCATAAATAGCTGAAACAACCATTTCTAGCCGACTCTGGTCTGTCGGTTTACATCGTGTTGGTGATGGCAAGCGGCAGAACACACAGCCGCTGAGGTAAGTCAAGAGCTAACTGCTGCTAAGCTACATCGGGGTTCCTAACTTGGTTAGCTAAGTTAGCTAGCTCAGCTCCCCATGTTGCTCTTCGCATTCTTGTTTTGTGTCATCAAACCAAACTTTAATTTAGTAATACGGTGTTTCTCGGCACACATCTGCAGAAAAATATCGTGATGGCAATTCTTCTGTTCGGCATGACATTCCAGTAAATCCATTAGCATAAGAAACAGCGCTATAATCACTATAACTAGTAATTACAGCCATATAGGCTGTGGATTAACATGTATCCCGACAATCCTCCTCTATTGAAACACAGTGGTGGGAAGCGTTAGAAGCACAGCGTTACAGTGCTTAAAACAAGTGTTCCTCCATTGGACTTTCAGTTTTTCTTCGTTTTTCGATGTTTCTGAAAGCCATGAGCAGCTGATGGACCTTTAAAAACCTCATGTCCTGTTTTGTGAGATATATGAGCCTGTCACAAACTTAGAAAAGCAGCATATTATAAATGCATTAAATGGGTGTTCAGTGTTGCATATGTCATAGATGAAAAATGTGTGTCACCTAGTGTTAATTTTTAATTCCACTCTCCTAACTTTTTCCTGCTACGCAAACTGTTTGTGTGCTCCCTCAGCTCCAGTTACACTCCTCCCTCCAGCTAGAATAAACAAGTCAAAGTGCCATGCCAGTCCCGGCTATGGCCGAGCCTGTGGTTGATCACCAGAAACGGTTTCAGACTGCAGTGGATGTCATCAAGAACCTTCCTAAAAATGGTATTTGTCCTTTCACAGCCATCACATTATCTTCCACACCATGTGACTGAAAGTTTGTTGCAGGTCACCTCATATTATTATTATTATTATTATTATTATTATTATTATTATTATTATCATCATCATTGTGTGGCTTCTTTATGATTTATATATGTTGTTTCCCATAAGAAGGCCACACTAAAATGGATCATTTCTTAATGGATTTTGGTGTAATGCTGTTTTCATAACACATTTTATACCTCCTGAAGTTGACAATGTGTCTTTCATTATCCTCTAGTGATCTGCAGTCTTCTTCGATTTCCCTTTGTCCAGACAAATACTGAAATAAGCAGACAGTTTAACAAACCTGATAAATGTCTGTGATATCTTGCAGGTTCCTACCGGCCGTCCTATGAGGTGATGCTGCGTTTTTACGGTCTGTACAAGCAGGCAGTGTGTGGACCCTGTACACTGCCTCGACCCGGCTTCTGGGACCCAGTGGGTCGCTACAAATGGTCTGTATGTGCAGCGTTCGCTTGTATATCATTCTAATCAGTCAGGTTAGTTTTCAGTAGCAGATACACCAGCTATTCAGTTGCTCTGATAAGTGGTCTTCTTTCATAATGTTTTTATTGATTTGGCCAGTAGACATTACAAGTTACAAGTTTGCTACATTTTTGTATGGAGTTTGGTGTGGTGCTACTTTGTCTTTAGGTATGAGTTCCAGATAATTCGGTTAATCTCCACACTGTGTCAACTCACTGTGTTGCAGCCAATGTACCTTTTTAGTTCTTGATAAGGCCCAGTAGTGGGTTTTATATTGCAAGCTGGGGGATCAGTGTCTTGCTGAAGGAAATCTTGGACTGTCACTAACATGTTCTGTCGGTTCAATTCACTTCTAACATAGTAAGAAGGTGCAATGAAATCCTTAAGGTGCGTGCTGCTTCTAGCAAACATTTCTTTGTGCAAGATTGGACAACCGATGCCACACGACATGTCAAAATTAAGCTTGTTGTCAAAGATAACACCTAGATTACTGCAGGAGCACAGAGAACCTAAGTGGGGGGAAATCAATGGAAGAGTCTGGACCTATGATAATAGCTTCTGATTTATCTGAGTTTAACTGAAGAAAGTTTTGTGGTAGCCAGTTTGTAAGGCAGGATTGTAGTTTGCTCAGTTGTGTTTTTGGAATCAAAAGAGAAATAGTTAACATTAGTTGACGCTGATGAATGATAAAGTGTCTTTGTTGATCAAATCTTGAAAGACTACATTTTTTTTTGTTCAACAACAAGTAACAACAAGTCTCATTTTAGTGACTCTGCAAAAGTTGACTAAGAACTCACTGCAGAGTAGCGCAGTACACTATACATGATCGAAAGCACCGCCTGATTGTTCTTGTTCTTGTGTATGTGTTAGGGATGCCTGGAGCCACCTGGGTGAGATGAGCAGTGAGAGCGCCATGGCAGCGTACTTGGACGAGATGAAGAAAGTAGCACAGGAGGTACATGACAGGTTTATATCATTCAGATATTTCAATGTAACATTATAAGCTCATGTAGTATTTGTGGCATGATTGCATCTGCACACTGTAAACAAAATAATGTACATTTTAATGTCCCCATTAAATTAATAAATAACTTTGATGTGAAGAGCATCAGCTGGAATCTGTTGAATGTTTACACCTTGATGGAGTGTCAGGACACATCAAGCCCACATTTGGCCGTCAGGCGATGTTTAGCTATTAACACTATGTTGTTTAGTTTCATCAAATCAGTTCACAGTAACATCATTGTGAATATGAAGTGAGGCATTTATAAAAAAAATTAAAAAAGATAACTATAAAGTCTCTCCACAGTGTACTGGCTGGTTTGATGAACACAGGGACTAATTAGCAATCTTGTGATCAAGTAAGGTTTCCACTGACTGCAGGTCATCGACACCATGCCCATGAATGAGAAGGCGGCCTCGCTCTTCCACCACTTCGAGCCTCTCTACCTGGTGATCGATGACATGCCGCAGCCTCCAGAGTCACTGCTCACGCTCATAGGAGGTCAGTACTAACCGAGCGGCTGGAGGGCTGCATTGAGATCTACTGGAAGATAATCTTTGATTAGATCTGCCCTGTCAGTGTATTCCACCTCTGGTGAATTGACCAGTACTATTAAACAGGGTGTCTGTGGGGAGCCTGAACTGTCTCTAACGTACTCCACATGCATCAGTATTTATTTTTAACATTTTATTTAGTCTAGCAGGAGAAATGGTTCCCATGTACCTGCATAGTTTGTTTTCTTTTGTAACCAGGAAGAGCTTTGAGGTCACTGGCAAAGACTGCCCCCCAACCCCCATCATACATATATATTTATTACTATTCCTATTCTATTTAAACTCTTTTAATGCTCACATTGAAGGAACTGGCAGGACTACATTTCACTGTGAGTGTATCTTATATGATGACATGTGACAAATAAACTTGATTGATTGAAAAAGTACAGAACAGTTTGAGGGGAATTTGGATTTTATGATCTATTAGTGAACGTAAATGTTACTGTGGCTGATAAACTACCCTGTACAGCTAAACACCTGTTAGCTGTCAAGTGTGTTGACAGTCAGCAGTTTCCTTTTTCACTCAGCTTTATAGGAAATTACTGGACCTGTGGTGACTTTTTGATCGTGACTCTCGCAGTGTGGCTGTACCTAAGAGTCTTTGTCCGTTACTGTAGGTCTTAAAGGTAGTGAGCATGCTGACAGGCCAGCAGAGATGAAGGATGAGGATAAGGAGCCGTGTGGCCCTAAAGAAGATTCTTCTGTTCCAGAGAGTGCAGATCCAGATCAGGACTTCAACTTGTTTGAGGTTATAGACCTCACTGCTAACACCATCCCTAATGGTAGGTAATGGAATGAGCTTGACCGTTTGACACCTTTCTGCCTGTCTAGAACATACTCGACATTCATCCTGAGTGATCACAGAGTAAGTTTAAGGTGACTCGTCGTCTTAACTTTACTGCCACACAGACAAAAGCACCAAGACCTTAGCTTAACTTAACCATGACTAAGGAATCACTGTCAGTGTGTAAGCAATTGGCAAAAACTGTAATTGGAGGTTTTTGTTTTTTTTCCAAACCCAGATAAGAATAGACTATTCTGCTTTCTGTTGATGTGCCTCTGCAGACTCTGGTATATCTGAGGGTTTGGTTTTGACCAGCGACTCAGAGAGCGAGATTTTCTGTGACTCTGTGGATTCAGTGGAGCAACTCAGCAACGTCAAGGTACAACTCACTCGCATACCGCAAAGGGTGGATGCAGCATGTGTAGCGTTAGCAATATACAGAGCAAATTAACCTTAATGCAGAGTTTCAGACATAGTACAACTAACTATTCCAGTGGGCAGGAACATGAAATTAGAGTTAATGAATTATATTCAAATAAGAATATTTCAAAGATTGATTTCCATTTACAGATTCCAGTTGTCAAGTTCAATGGGTTTCACAACCGCCATGTGTCCCTGGAGTCATGTCCGGTTCAGAGCCATCAGCTGGAAGGAGGTCTGCAGGTCAGACGGGTCGGAGCAGGTCAAGGTGGAGAGGGAGCGGAGGATGGAAAGGGTCAGGGTCCCGTCAGAAGGAGCCGAGACACCGGACGGGAAGGTTCCAACCACAACTGGAGAGAACGTAAGCCGGTGCAATATGGAACTACAGTGTTCAATATTACATTAAAACACATGAGATAAATAATTATATGAATAAATTGTGTAAAATATAGAAATTTGTATTTGTTATATAATTGATGAAATTATTCAAACTCAACTCATTATTATGGAAAATATAGGAAAATCTTTAGAACCAAAACGCAGCTGAGATAACTCTGAATTTATCAGGTAATGTGTATCTACTATCTACTTCGATGCTTAGTAATAAACCAACCTCACAACCCCGTCTGGCTAGTTAGCCAGCAAGGTAGGTAGCATGTGCAGCCATGTCAAGCTAAATAAATAAAGGTAGATGTTAGTGTCTGTACTGTACTTTAGCATTATTGTTACTCTAACGAACAAGAGCTAACTGGCTAAATCTGGTAGCAGTTGTTGAGCTTGCTAGCTTAAGAGGTAGGGGGCGTGTGATTGGCTGTAAGGTGAGAAGGCACTGACGACCACTATCATGACAAGTGACATGAAATAAAAGTGTTACTGGGGGAAAAATGCCATTAGGTAATAAAAACAGACTTTTGAAAAAGGGCAGTTGCGTTTTAATAATTTCTTAAATCATTTAACTAATTATTGTTTCAGTTATATACTTTATATAATTGATTAATATGGTTATTTAATAATGACTTTTAAGTCAAGTCAGACTTCAGGCAGTGCTTCACTTCACACTGTTGTTACTGTGACTGTATGTATTGATTCACATAATGAATGGTCTGTAGGTGGTGTTCCCCAGGGTAGTCCGAGGCGGGGGGCCCCGGGCAGCGGTGGAGGGGCCGGACGAGGAGGAGGGGACGGTTCAGAGGGCGGGCCTGAGAGGCTGCATGATGCCCAGCTACAGCAGCAGATCATCCTGGCCCTGCAGAGGCTCAGAGAGGACATGAGGAGCGTGATGGACAGGCTGGAGGTGGTGGAGAGGCTAGCTGCCACACATGTAAGCACGTACAACGGGTCTTTGTTGACAGGAAAAGTGTTGGATTCTTATTGAGGAAAAACCTTTACTTTACTTAAAGTATTTTACAGTTTCTTACATTCCTGAGCTTAAATAGACCGACCAATCACAACACAACATAGTGGCACCATACAAATGTAATATAAAGCTTCCATACTTTATTCTTTAAGTCCTTATAAAGAAAGTGTACTTCCAAAAGTAGGCTACATACAAAAGAAAACAAATGCTCGTCAAACAGTTGGTTCAAATTAAGATCCCGCTTCTGATCGGGCAGATAGCCAACCATAGTTTAGGATAATGGGGTGGCCAATCAGATTTCAGGAGTGGCCTGGACACGCCCCTGCCCGAACAAACTAATGGATTTTGTCTTTAAGCTTCAAATATAAGCACAAACACTAAGGTTAGGCTAGGTAAATTGTTACAACAAGGTACATTGTGGTGATTTTGCACTCCATATAATGACATAGTTGGACATTAAGGCTGATATTCAATGTCAGTTTATTTTGTTTGAGTAGAGGAGTGCAGAAAAGGGAAATTGAAAATGTCAGAAAAGCCTGTGTCAAAAGTATGTTGGCATTATTCCATGAAAAGATCTGAACCAACGATGTGTTAGTCCGTCTCTTGGTACTTTCTGACGTCCTTACCCTGCCTGTGGCATTCAGCTCCGAGCCCATTGGCTCCTACTGAAGATGTTAATCTTTAAAAACACCTCACAAATATGTAGTTTCTTTTTTATTTTAAAAAGGGCTCAGTAATTTCCTTGAACAGCTGCTCACTGTAGTTTTATCAAATGGGAGGAAATAGTGCATTTGTTGGGGACTTTTTCCAGCAGCGGATGAATCCACATTTGGGACAGCAGGACGGTGTGTGTGTGTGGGTTTGAGTCCAAATAAACTACAGTGTGTGTTTTCTTTAATAGTTTTTGGAGCTCTGTGGCTCAGAGGAAGAAGATACATACAGACAGTACTTGTTAGTAGGACTTATTATTTAGCCTGCCTTCAGTGCTCTGCAGCTGACTGCTGTTCTGTGTGACAGACCCAGAGTTCAGAGTGGAGACCATGCCTGCGGTGTGCAGCCTCACAGCAACAGGTAAGAGAGAAGAAGCATTCTGTGCATTTGAACTCGAACACAGCGCGTCCACACTGAGATACACTGGGATTGAACACGTGAAAACCCCCAGAAGGGGATAAGAGAGGCATTCTGTATTTTTACCAATAACACTTTAACCTAAGGGCTTAAATTTAGAGTTTGATCTTAAGTGGTGATAGTTGAAATAGACAGAACAGATCCTACTCTACTTGTACAGATATCTTAATGAATGTGTTTATTGTCTATCTGTTGATCTAACTCCCTTTTTCATTTTCTTTTTGTTTGTGTTGGTTTTCCTTTTGTAGCTATCAATACAAATCCTGCCCAATTGCATAAATATTTTTTAGTGAGTACTTTATCACTGTTTTCTGTATGTATTTTTCTATATAGTAATAAATAAGTTTATTCTGGATGATTTATGGGATTTAGGAGAGGTGGTGGCTGTTTGATGTGTCGGGTCAGACCGTCCTCCTCTTCCTGGTGTGGCCGTTTGTTGCTCAGGGTCTAGTCTACCTGCTGAGGAAAACCCAGAAGAGAAGTCGCATATTTTCATGAAGTGAGCGGACGAAGACACTCAACCGTTCACATACAGTGATCCACCGGTGCAAGAAGTTTAATTTCCACAGTAGAGAGGATTGAATCAAATATGACTTCACAGGAAGGCTTCATCCTCCCTCATTGTGTGCACTGAAAGGAGGGAGAGTTGTGGACTTACTGTCTGCTTGGAGAGAGATGTATCTGGCTGTGTTGTACACCTCAGGATCCAGAAATCCTCTCACTCACAACAGCAAATCTTTATTTAAATTATTAGACTGGATTAATCAGGTGGCTTCTGTTGGGCAGCAGGAAGCAGATGCTGAAGTGCTTATACTGATCCTGAAAGGCCTGATGATTAAGACTTTAGTTATATTATTATATAAGTTAGTGAGACGTGATGTACATTCACCATATTCCAACAACCTTTTGTAATCATTATCAGTGTCAAAAATGGCACAATCTGCTTTTCAATGGAAGAAGTCAATCTACAGATCTCCTGCTAATAAGTCATGTAGTTAATAATATTGTCACTGTCACTTGAAATCCACTTATGATACTGAAAAGGGGAGGAACAGCTCCGTATTGGCTGATATGACTCTGCAGCTACACTTGTCTTTGTAATCTTAATCAGATCTCATTCTTGACCTTGGATTGTTTGTCAGAGTCTCTTTTGACTCATATTATTGGTGCTCCATCTCTTTAGACTGCTTGTGAGCTATAACTGTACATTAATTACATCCTGAATACAACTTCTGATCAATGACACTCATTTTGTGGATCCAATATCAATGTCAACAGTCAGATTGTTTTGTTAATCTGGAGTCTGTTGTGACTCCGGGTGTAATTGGATGATAAAGTACGCTGAAATAACGAAAGAACTGTTTTCAAAACTGCCCTGTAATGAACAGTCATGTATAATACAAAAGCATGAACTCTAATTAAAAATCTATATTGAATAGAAGCTCGTGTTGTGTCAAATCTCAGCGGCAAATATCAAGAATTTTAGCATAACGTCTCTGAAGTTTCACAGCAGTAAACTGGCAGAAACAGCCGATAATGACCTTTAATGGTGGTGTGCATTTGTATTGACACACAGAGCAGACTGACCGTTCCTATAATATATAAGTTCATTAATGAGTAGCTACAACATAACACACCTAACTATATGATGTGAATAAAGTCACATACACATAACTGATAACATAAATATACCTTGTGAATATTTTAAATATAGATTTAAATATGTTGTATATGTAAAACCGAACATGTTTTAAGGCCTAACTTGGATTTTATAGGACTATTATACAGTAATGGACTATAACTGATGAAATATTTAAAGATATTGGAGTGATGTTTTGTTTTTGCATGAAAACAAACGATTATCAAAATACTTGCCAATTAATTTCCTGTCAATCAACTAATAATTTCAGCTGTACTTGTATAAACTGTTGAGTAGTTTAATTTACAACACATTTTTTATAAGTGCTTCATATGTTTTGTATGTAAAAAAAAAAAAAAGAATCATTTGTAAAGTAACTAAAACGGTCAGATAAATGAAGTTGAGTAAAAGTAGAAAGTTGCATGAAAATGAAAGACTCAAGTAAAGTACAAGTACCTCAAATTTGTACTTCAGTACAGAACTTCAGTAAATATACGTGTATATATATATATATATATATATACACACACATATACTAAATTCCACCTCTGGTAGAATTACATTATTTTTTTAATGGGAGGTAAATGCCCATATTTGAATTTAAAAAACCCCACAACAACCCCATTTTCAAAACAAATAATTTAATATATTATGTATAATATTTATATACACAGGTTAACTTAACAAGGCTTTGTACAACTGTTACAAAATTGGTCCATGCACAGTCACCCACGTACATAAAGTACATGCATAAGGGCACAGATAGAGAGCAGGACAGAATAGATATGATTAAAACAATCATGGAGTCTGGTTTGAATGACAGTGCATGGCAGTACAGTTTGGTTCAGCTCCATTTTGTTTTTCCCCAGACTCTGCTTAACAAAACTAAAGTTCCTGGAAGGGAGCAAAAATCCTGAAAATGTGACGAGGAAAAAATGCAAAAATATTACTCAGGTAAGGTTTTTGGATTTAAGGAGATTATTCGCTCATTTTCAACTGCTCCCGTGACAATACTCTCTTAGTAACACTGATATATAAACTGGAGCCTCACTGCTGCTTAGGCTGTCTTCAGTTAACTTGGCTCCATACTGCTGATATTGTACAATTACCCAAATAGAAGAAAAAAAAAAGATTTTTGGCATGACTTCACATAGCTGCCTTAAAAACGTTGCTCCTCTGACGAAACAGGGTGTTAGCATCCTCATAACTCCTCCTCCCCCCAACATACTCACACACACACACACACACACACACACACATACACACAGGGAAGCACAATAGGCTGTGGTGTCGAACACTTAAGGTTTGCATATCTTTATATGTCACTGACTCCATGCATACAGAGAGAGTGAGTTGTTTTGCTCCCACGGATCATTGAAGTTCCCTGTAGATCCACAGGAGGCTTTGGAAGAGCTTGTAAAGGGCTGAGAAGTAAAGGTTAGGGTTAGTGCGGTTCCCTCTGAATTAGTGTGCTGTGCTGAACTCAGGGTGGCAGGTAAGTGTGCATATGTGATTATTTGCCCACATCAAAGATATCATTGGTGAAACCCAGTCGTGGAAGACACCAGCATACGTTCAAGCACAGTCGCTTTGCAATGAAAAGACTCCAATTACTCTGCTGCAGTCTTTGTTGGTGTTCAGTTTCAGATGTCTAATATTGCTTTTTCTCATCTTTTACTTATATTAAATTATCACCATTTTAAATATTCAACTGAAGGGCTTCATTCCAAAACATTATTTTAGATATATATGTTAAAGCCCCTATGTATAGGATTTGAAAATGCCTTACTGTGGCACCACCTGGTGGTAGTATCAAGAATGACACCGTAAAACATCAGCGAGATTGTTTACATTTTCCACAAACAACAACTTCATCAGAATAATTTGAAATATGCTATAAATCACATGGTTGCTTTAACTGTTGTTCATTAGGTTTGAAGGATTATTCCCCTGGAAGTTTGATTTTAAAAACAGTTGGGTTTCTGTAAATAATACTGAAAAGAGTACGGTCTAGACCTGCTCTATATGAAAAATGCCCTGAGATAATTTCTGTTATGATTTGGTGCTATATTGTTAAAATTTAATTTAACTGACTATTTGAATTCACAACCGTTGACCAATAGCAAACTCTCTTGACAGTGCTGACCTTTGAGGGAACAGAAAGTCCAGAACAGTGGAAGCAACTGTAATTTGTTAGCTGTGTTGCACCATCCACTTTTATTTAACTTCTTCTGCAGGAGTAAAATGCTCCACAAAAGGGGAATGGTTTTGTAGATGGTTACAAACTGTGTTAACTTTTAACAACCAAGTTAACTGTTAATTAGCAAGCTATCTACAGTAGCTGAAAGAGCTATTGTGACTGACTAACACTAGCCTGTTCCTACTAGCGTGTCCCTGGCTGGTTAGTGTGTTAGCAGTTAGCTTGCCAGCTACAGTAGTTCACCAACTAGCCTTTGCTAGTACACACCATCTCACCAAGCTTCTAGCACAAGGACTCATGGATGAACTTCACCGTGCCACATTTTTCCTGGGAAAAGTGATTAGATTTTGGCGAGAATATCTGGGAAACACCAGGATCTCAATTCACCGCGTTCAACCCCAACGTTCCTCGCACATTATATAAGGATATGGATAATTACATCGACAGTTATTTTGTAAGTAAAGGAGTAAAGATGAATAGCTCAAAATTAGTAGAATTTGTATATTGTTTTAGAGTGAGTTTCACATTTTTCAAATGGTGGTTCTCATTTTGGGATGGAACTCTACACAATGTCAAAGATTTCCTTTTCCATGAGGTCACGTCGCCAACTTTAGCGCCAATAAAAAGCCAAGAAGGAAGAGTCTTGAGACAACGGACATCCTTGAAGCAACATGATGGACACTTGGCTTTAGAACCAGTGACACACGTGACCCAGTGTTTGTGAGTAAAGGGCAAGTATTTGGTACTGCATTAGTGGATGAAACAGTCAGGTTAAACTACCACTGTGTGACGACGCCACGCTCTCGTCTTGTCCCGCGGGTCCAGGGACGATCTCCTCAAGACCACATTGGAAGATCCGGGGGAGGTTTGGTCTATCCATCCAGAAGAAGAGGAGGAGAGAGGGGGAGCCTCTTGAGCAAGATGAGAAGTTGGATCCATTTGCTGAATTGACCCGGAACCTACAATTGATCCCTGAGGAACCCCAACACATTCATGCAGACATGGTGTTGCCTCAGTGACTCTGATGACTTCCACCCTCTCTGCTCTCCATCCTCTGACTCTGTCCTCACTCCTGCCCAGCTCAAGGTCCAGATTCATGGACTTGGCCCTCGTCCTCCCACCTCTGGTCTTCCTGTAGCGGACTGGTGCCGACTGGTTCCAGTCTGGCTGCTGGGTCCCGTGAAAGCTGGAAGCCTGATAGAGGTTGGGAAGCCTGGTGGGGCAGATCCAGAAAGGGACTGTGGGGCATCCTCTGGACAGATTGCGAGGTCTCAAATGGGAAGGAGGATTAGTCTCAGTTGGGGGTCTTAAGGATGTGGCATGGATCTGATGGTGTGAGTAGAGGAATGCATTTCCCGGCAAGGTTGTTCTCTGCCTGCTCTCCCTTTCGATTTTTTTTGCGCCATTGCCGGTTCTGTTCCCCAAATCTTTTTCAGCCTTTTCTTCTCCCGCCAGTGAATCTTGTCCCTCTGTGATCTCTCCAGCTTTCAGCCCGTTTTCCGTTTGAGCCTTTTTTTCTTTTTTAGGAATGGTATGTTCTCCCTCGACTGCCTCTTCCTCTCCTCTATCCTCTTCCTCCTCCCCTCCCCCTCCTTCTCCTCCCCCATAGTTGGTGGCTTTGACTGGCTCATGCTCAGAGTCCTCGTCAGCGCTGCTGCCCTGCAGGTGGGCACTGAGGCATTTTTTACGTTTGCGGGTCACAGCAGAGATGATGGACATGGGCAGGAAGTCCCTGGCATTCAGGTCTTTCTTGGAGCCTGAGGAAAGCTGAAACGTTCAAAGTCCAGTCAAATTACTGTCACGCCATACTTCATCTTCCAGAATCCATGATCCTATTCCCAGAATTATAGTACAAGTAAGATATTTCTTGCTTACCTTTGACTTAAGTGAATCGCTGGTGGTGGAATCTATGAGAAAGGAATAAGATTAGATTAGATGGATTAGAACCATGTCGTCACTGGACAAGTGGTAGTAGTGTTAGGAATGGTACAAAGGTGTGATATCTGGCTAATCAGAGCACACACTACCAGTACTTTATACTTTCAGGAGAACTCTAGCCATTATCGGAGGATTCGTCTCTAAAATCAAGCTTTAAGTAGCAAAAATGGCTAGAGTTCACCTTTAAGATCAGCTAGACAGAGGAATGGTGGTGCATTGGTGGGGAACCGAGACTGACAGAAAGAAAATGAATGGGTAAGTGCAATAGAAACACCAAGCACAAACACACAAAGAGGAAAGACCTGGTCCTACCGAAGAGGCTGATCCACTGTCTCAGCTGAGGAAAAAGGGTGCAGAAAGGTCCGGGAAAAAAAAGAGAAATTAAGATAAAGTAGGAAACATCATGAGTGTCCACAGGCAGAAACACAACAGCTGGAGAAATTCAGAGATCTACTGGGAAGGAAAGACACTGAGCCGAGTCTCACTTGATAAGGCCACCGACTGGTAGCATCAGGAGTACAGAATGTGGAGGGTAGGTTAGATTTAGAAGCAATTAAACATTAAGGTTTTGATTAGCATTAGTCATGAACAGCTATTTTCTTTGAGCTGTATTAAAGACTGTTTCCTGTGTTCCTTTGGGGGTGAATGCAAACTAGCAAGATTACGCTTCCAGTCAGGTCAAACTGAACTAACTTACACAAGCAAATAACAGATTTCCGTAAAACCCAGATAGAAAGGTTTGTGCATTCTTGTAGGTATCTAGCTTTCTAAAGGGGTCAGTATGCATCAAACAAAGTGCTTCTTGGATAATTGAACAGCGTCTGAAACTTCTAACTTCTCTCTCAAGTTCTTTCCCCCCCCCCCAACTACTTCTGTCAATATTAGTGTGCCTTTAAGGAAAGATTGTCCAAAAGTGTGCGTCATTATCCCCATTTTAACAATTACCACGTCTCGCCACCCTCTAGCTTTTCTTCACGCCTTCAAATGTGGCTGGTTGGAACAACTAAAAACACATTCGCCTTCAGACAGGGTCAGGCAGCACATCGTACGACTACATACCACGGCCTAAAGTGCTCATTGCTGTACCTTCCAAATTCACCTGACAGTTATTAGTGTGGTGGTGCTGTAACATCCCTGGATTTTATGTAGATGAAGGTAACATTTCTTGCAAGTGGCATAAGGGTATCACTGGAAATGTTTATTTGCTCAAAACAAACTTGAAATATAAAATGCATAATAGAACCCATAAGATACATGTGCTGAAGATAATCTTTTCCAGTCAAGTCCAATCTGAAAGTCTGGGACAGATGTAGATGCTTTGTTCAGCATTAAGAAAGATTAAATTATGACTTCAGTGTTGGATTATGACTCTTCCTCACCTGAAGCCTCTCCTGGCATGCCCGGCCTGCCGATGTTGGACAGCAGATGGTCAATGTTGGGCACAGGCTGCATGTCTCGCTTATCGTCTGGGGCCTACACACACATGCACATCCAGAAATGCACCACGATGCCCAAAATAAAAGTACAAATGAGGAAATCTGAGTACAAACAATCCCTACATTCATGACATTCGCATCTCTTTGCAGAAACAAAGCTGTGGTCCAACATACCTTCTTTTCCTTATCAAGCTCTCCATTACTGAAGAACCAGTCATGCTGTTGAAGTAACAAAACACAGCATCACTGGATGATGTTAAGACAAAACACACAACGAACTTGTAAAGAATGGTGCAGTATTTCTTGCATTGCAGGGAGCAACTGTTGGCTCTTACGTGCAGGATAAGTGTCTCCACTATTTTGTAGCGGTCAGGCATGTGGGTGACCATGTCGGTCATATTGTCCTCGGACGTCCTCACCAGAGTGGGGCCAAACACCAGAGCCAGGTTTCTCGGCTCCATCTGGAAATAATATCAACATTATGTTCATGTCTGGCTCCGTTAATGACCACAAAAACAGCTAATTAGACGCGGTGAGGTTACCTTGTTCCTTTCAGAGTGATCTGCGACCCTCTTGAGGTGGCCCACCAGGAACTTAAGGGTATGATAATAGTGATCTGGGAGGTCATGGATCTGGATAAAGAAGGATGGGAAGCAATAAATGGGTGTAGCAAAGAAGAAAAAAGGTAATTAGATTTTAAAATGAGGTAGAGAAAATCTATGACCAACATATTCACTGCTCTGTGCTGAACTTTGACACATACCAGTTTCTTCATGGTCTTCAGTCTGTCCTCTGCATCTTCTATCCGGTTGGCATCAATGAAATCATTGTATTTGTCTGTAGACAGAGAAGGTGTGTGACTAACATCCATACAATGAACGGGCTACATTACAAAAGGTTAAATATTTCAGCATTAAGTATGGTCCTTTCCACATGCAAACAGAAGTCTTTTGTATCCAAACTGAGAAAATAATCCAGTGGCAGCCCTACTTTTATATCATACATTATACACGTTTATTATGATTCATGCTACACTTGGTAATAACCAAACGACTGGACCCCACCATCAGTAAACAGCGGCTCAGGCAGTTTTCGGAAGAAGGATTTAAGCAGACTGCTGATTACATTCAGGTCCTGCCATCTCTGTGGAGACAGAAAGGGTGAGGGTTTAGTATTTATAAGACAGGTTTAAAAAGACGCTGTTTTTCTGTGTGACAGCCTATAAAGTATGTAACCATGTATCCCTGCACACCTCCTCAGCAGTGTTGATATCCATGCCCTTGTTGAGATGCTCCTGCAGGTTGGACACCATGGCGTTGTTCCCCGGCACCCGGTAGATACCGGTGTACTCCAACCCTGTCGCCTCCACCACACCAAGGCACATCTCCACAATCAGAGGGACAAACTGTGGAGATGGAGGGAGAGAGAGAAGTAGATGTTTAGAGGAAGAATGGAGGGATGAAGCAACAAAAGGGTGGTATTTTGGACAAACATGTAAAGTATTAACCATGGGGTAAAAACTAAAACACTGAAGGCTTACTTTATGGTTGACAGCAGGCTGACAGTCCTCCAGTCGCACACCAAAAGCCTTCGGACTGCCCGTCTTCTTGGCCTTCTTCATGATGTTGATGCCCCACAGCGCCTTGTTGTCATCTGAGACACACAGACATTAAAATTTTATAATCACATCCACATGGAAAAATAAAGTCTACGGCCACACTACGAGCTCTATAGGGCACCTTAATCAAACACAGGTGTTGACAGGGAATATTGGTTTTGCTTAACAAATGTAATAACATGTAAGTGTGTAAGATGCCTTTTGTAAAGCAAAGAAGACATTCTGACCACAAGGTGTTACTATAGGAAAATAATTGATATCCAATTTTGTTGGTGAACACAGACCAGGATCATGTTTGTACCCACCGGTTCTGGAGGCTCGGTTCACCGAGGTGTTGTCGGTCTTCGCCAGGAGGAAGGGAGGCATCATACGATGGGCTCTGGGAGAGGAGTCCGGCTTATTACCCGTCAGACTGCACAATGAAATAAAATAAGTTGTGTTATTTTTTAAAAATATTTCAGTAAATTCAAATAAAACCTGTACAAAAATATAATGATGACCTTTTATTTAAACATTTAAAGTTATTGTTTCTTATAGCCCAGAGCGACAGTGACTCCTAATTAAACAAAAGATAATGGACAGCTGTGATCAAGCCAAGACTTTGTGCTAAATATAATCCACTGCACTGACCTGTGTTTTCTGTAGTCATTCAGCTTCTTGTTGATGAGAGCTTGTCTTGAGAAACCAATCTCCTGGAGCAAATGGAGATCACAAATAGATTTTAAAAAAACAAACATATATAGGATTAATTAGATCATCTGGGTATGAAGATCTAACCTCGTTGTCAGTCTTGCTGTTCTCCCTGATGACCCTGATCCAGGCCAGCATGTCATCCCTGTCCTCGGCCTGCAGGAGGTACTCACAGAAGTCCTGCGTGGTCAGCCTCAGGGTGTGCTTACGCTTGGTTTCACTGTAGGCGATGTCGATCAGGCAGCCGCGGATGCTGATTGGAGGGTGTTCGTCCTGGCTGGGCCCCGCCCCCGCCCCGTGAAGGACGGCTTCTCGTTTGTCCTTGTAGAGGAAGAGCGAATGGGAACGGAGCACGGAGAAGACGCGCTTCCATGGTCGCATGCCACCACCGACTTTCTACAATGAGGAAACACAGAAACAAGAACACAACCTTAAATAGAAAACGTCAAAAGTGTAGTGTAGCAAGAAAGACACAGTAGGCTATAACACTTTTAATACTTCTTCAGTAAGCGTGGCCTACCGACAGCTCAAGCCTTTTGCCTAAACCACTCTGGGTGGAAACCTGGGACTTAGCTGAAGTTAGTTATTAGTCAGATTACCTAGATAACCTCTCATCCTCACACAGCAGGGTAAGGACAGAGTAATTCTGAAAGCAAAAAGCTACAGGGAAAGCTAATGACTGGGCCTCAAACTCTGATGGTGAGTTAAAGTTAGTGTTAAAGATGTAAAAGGCGACTTTAAACAAAAACTACATTGTATTTAGCCGTGAAAGTCTTGAGAAGCGCCCTGACCATAGACCATTTTAGTGCCGACGTCATGATTACGTCTCCGTTAGCTGGAGGAAAAACAAACTACGTAGCTCTACCCTGCAAAACAAGAACAATGCTGCTGCTCTAGTTTGTCTTTTACATGGATCATCAACTGGAGAGGATGTTTTGCCTGGGACATGTAAGCTTTAGCCTTTATTCTATTTTTGCATAATTAAACAATGCTGAATTAACGTCAAGCCATCCAATGTCTATTTAAGACCATTTTTTAATTAGTTATAACGTTAGCCGGTTACAGTCGATTCAATCTTTCGGTGACAGTTCAGCCAGCGAAATCGACAGTTGCTGGCTATAAATAAGAAACCTGCTTTTGTCTACTTCTGTCTGAAGTCAAGGAACCGCCGTTTAAAAAATGCCTATGATTTTCATGTGGTAAATCTATGATTGTAACATGCATATGCGCCGTAGGAGAATGGAAAGCTTGACAGGTGTAGTAACAGGAAGTCAGGCCCTTGGTAAGGGGGTGGGGTTTGGGGAAGGGTCAATTAACTTGCAGTGTGTTGTACCTTTCCCTTCTCTGTGAGGATCTGTTTGTAGTGCAGCCAGCCCTCCTTGCGAACATCACTAAAGGTGATGGTTCCCAGTTCAGAGGTGGAGTGGCGCTTGGTGCGGGCCTCCTCCTGGGCTCGCAGGCTCTCCAGAGACTGAAACACAGTTTAGTGTTTGCTTGGTTGCTGGAATATGAATTAAAATAGGAATAGAAAGTACATGTATGAAGTCTGTTGAAGACTCACCCCATCAGTGAAAAAGCTCTTGACCCTTTTTGGCAGTTTGCTGTGGAACAGAAAGCGCACAAGTTACAAAAGCAGCACGCCTAAAGAGTCTAGACAGTATTTTGTAGAAAGCATTGGTGAGTGACTGAATGAATTGAGAAGAGAAATATGCATACTTCATAATAAATTTAAGTTATAACAACCAAAATGAGATGAGAATAACTAAATAGTACATATATATGATCAATGTGTCCATCAATGATCCTGTGTGTATGCTAAAGCCCCCTTTCATTGTAGTTTTGGGGTGTACTGTATGGGCTACTGGTAAAAAGGGCCTATATAGACCTATTTTAGTCAAGAATGCAGCTTTTAAAAGTGTCCCCGAGTTCCTGACTTACGAGAAGACACGGCCGTCTTCCCTGAAGGTGTTGAGACCCTCGTCACAGGACTTGGATCTCTCGGTGGTGATGGCCAGCAGGTAAGAGGAGCGGCGACCTTTAATACTGCCTGAAGAGAGAAAAGGCAAGTGAGAGAGGAAAAGAGGAGGAAGACAAAGAGGGTAAAAATATATGCAGTGTATGGTAGTGACATGTGAAATGACAAGAGGAGGAATGATTGAAGTAATTTGTTGTTTCAAACTGTGAGTGATTAATATGACATTAGCCAGATGGATGAATTAAGGGGTTAAACATATGTACTACATATTAAAGGAATACCATAACAATTAGATTTTTAGTTCCTGGTTTTGGGTACATTTTAGCCTACAGTGCTGACAGCGTGCAGTGTTTGTTGTCCAGAGTTTTAAATGAACATGTTATGATAAAGAAAACACCCTTAACTTAAAGACTGTGTCAAAATGAGGCGTCATTTGCTAAGACAAGGCATGTTAAAGTCACTATGAGAAGAACTTTTATGATTATAGCATTTTTCAAATCATTTTGACGGCATATAACAAAGGGAAGCCAACTATGAGCCATGGAGAGTTTCAGAGAGAAACATCCAATCGAGCTTAAAGCCCTCTGCAAAGCCCTGCGATACAGGCAAGTTTTTTGCTATTAGTATAGAATATTTACTATTACTATTTATTTACACACCATTATATTTGTAGGTGATATAGGTGATAATTTCTGAATTATTCAGTTGTTAATGTCACGGTACTCCTTTAAGATGAGTCTGAGGCTAGACAAATATATCACTGTGCCAAAATAAAGGCATTACATAACTGCCCGTCTTTTTGACTCAAAAACATTGGCAGTGGTGTTTGGCAATGTCACTTCAAACATACTGGAGAACATACTGTATATTGGTCTAGCCCCGTGTGAAGGCTTTCAGTATTTATAGTGGGTGAGTGAGACTCACTGCAGTCCCGTGAACGAAGACGAACAAAGGGGGAGATGGAGGAAAGGGTGGGGGAGACAGAGGTGGAGGTGAGGTCGGCCATAGCAGAGGCCTGGAAACTGGACACCACAGAGCAGGCTGGTACATAGCAGGCCTGTAGGTCAATGCTAGCACTGGTGGGATCATCTGCAAGGTCATCATCACAGGTGAGCAACAAGGGACGAGACAAAATTATTAAAACACACTGGCAGGACAAGACAAGCTAAGAGTTTCCTCAGGTGGTGTTTAGGACATCTCTGAGGTGGAGCCGCTCTGGAGGCAGAAATAACCTCTGATGGAGGTAAGATGTGTTACTATGTCAATATGTGTTATTTTTTCTTTCAAAACTTACATTGTCTTGGTTTACAATTTAAAATGAACAGCAATGACTTTTGAATTTTTGAGATGCGTACCCAGATAATTACAGGCTAATATCCAGTTTGAACTTGTAAGGTAAGCTAGGCCACATTGAGTAGCAGTATCAGCAATAATGGTAGGCCTCAACAGTTCTCCTCTCATACTCTGTACCTTTTTCACCGAGCTTCAGTCCACAGTTATGTTAGTTTTGGCCTGTTGGCTGAACCTGTAAGAGTATTTCTGACTCCAGAGCAGCTCTGTTTCTGAGAAAAGTTTGCAGAACTACTGAGCAGAACAACTCCATCTACTGTTGCGTATTTACAGTATACAAACAGTGAACATTCAGCACACATTCAACACAGTTTTAAACATGTACAGAAAACTAAATGTACTGAGGGAACAAGCATTATGTTGATGATGGCCATGACACACACAGACAGGTATAAACACACAAAAATGTTTTAAAAAAGGATAAAAACACAGGAAGAAGAGGTGCACTACTAAACCCTCACATAAATCATGTGAAATATTGAAGAGCTCTGTAGCAACAGACAACATAATTGTTCAAAATATACAAAAATGTTCCTGTTAATGAGTGAAAATGGCAGAAATTATAACACTGAGTTAGCGTAGTGTGATCTCATCTTCAGAAAGATGTTTTTGAATTTTACACCACTTGTAACATAACAACCAATTAATGTAAAATTGTATTCTGCAGCATTATTAGGACCTTTTTGAGGTAAATTTTGTTAGTGTTGACAAGGTGCAACATCTTCAGACAGCTGTATTAAGTCAGTTGCTACAGAGAAAAGGTCACTAACCTATGAAGGGGATAGAGGACAGGGAGTTGAATACATGCTGTGCCAGGCTACCATTAGCCCTGCGGTCGGGGCCGGGCCCCCCAGAGACAGGAGAGGGGGTCTCTGGTGTAGCTGTCAAACCAGGGGGCTCGGGTGACTCTGCAGGTGTGGTGTAGTGGGGATGCCGGTGGGCCTGAACAGGGGTTCGGCGTCCGGAAGACGGCTTCTGCCTCAGGACCACCTCTTGATTCAGGTGGATGGGAGAGAAGACCTCTCTGTCCTCACCGAGTCGGACCCTCTCCTCCTCTGACACAGACAGGGCAGGGGTAGACTGGGGCCTGGGTACCATCCCCCCCTCGCTGTCCACAGTGCTGCTTCTGCTGCCTGGGCTCCAGTTGAGGTGGGGGCCGCTGTAGCTGGGCTCTCTGAAGGAGTGGGCCTGCTGGAGGAGGTGGCTGGCTTTGCGGGAGAAAGAAGGGCTGTAGCTTTTGTAGCCCACCAGCTCTTCTTCTTTTACTCGCCTTGTTTGGGGTTCAGCTACCTGCTGACCTGACTGCCTGCCACTAGGAGGCACTGTGGAGGAGGCCGTGATGGGGGATGTGGTTTGGTGCTGATGACCTGCTGAGACTTTCTGGTCTTTCTGCTTACTGAATTTGGTCATTTGGCATCCTTGTGGAGAGTGTTCGTAGCGTGGGGAGACCAGAGCAGAGGCTTGTGCCAGTGTTTCCACAGAACGCCCGTAGTTGTGCTCGTATTCGGCGTAAGCTGCCAGCAGGCTCTCTGAGCACGACCTGCTTCCTGGTCCTGATACGCCACCCCAGCCCCCTAGCCAATAGGAGTCATGGGAAGCAGCAGCTGCCTGGTGGTGGTACAGGAGGGTTTCTCTTCTGCGTTGCTCCACAGAGATTGCGGAAGCAGATGTAGGTCCAGGGCCAAGCGCCAACCCCAGCTCCGCTAAACGATCCTGAGATATACTGCGGTGGCGGGGGGACATGTGCTCAGCAGCCTCAGCCTGGCTGTAGTACCAGTCCGACAGAGCCTGGTGGCAGTGAGTGCGGGCAGAGGCCTGCAGGCTGCTCTTCCGTGGCGGAGGCAGAGTTGCAGAGGCAATGGCAGCATTGTGGTTAGCAAAGTGAAAGTCCAGCGCATTGATGGCAGACGAGGAGCGGCCACGGTGCTGCCCTGACGGGGGAAAATGGCCACTGGAATCCTCAGGACCCCCGGGCCAGCCAGAGGTGGGGGTGGAAGCAGCAGGGGGGTGATTGTCCAGTGGAGAGGAGGTGGGGCCGGGTCGGCACTGCCAGTTGTACAGGGGACTGTGGAGGCTGTGGCTGGGCTGTGGGGCGGTGGAGCTGGGCTTAGCTGAAGGGTAACAGAGAGGCGACAGCTCAGGGGGGTTCTGGGCCTCGCCTGAATATGGCTTATTGCCTTTCAGGTAGGCATCCTGGGAGTACACCTGAGGACAAGAGGGGTTAAGACACAATGTAAAGCATGACAGACAGGATAAAAGAACAAAGATGGAACAGCTAGAGGGCAGAGTGAGAGATGCAACATGCAGCAATAGTTCTTTCTTTTGTCCTATAAAGCTAAATCCTCATTATACAACTAACACTGGAACTTTATTTCCATGCCAACATATCTCTAATTATTTTATTAAATTAAAATAATAAAGATTTTATTCCATTTTACTTTGATTGATTTTATCATCCACTTTGTTGTATTTTTAAATGATATTATGATAATAATGCATTCCTTTACCTTATCTAAAGCACAAATATATAGTTTCATTTTTAAAACAGGCTCAGTAATTTCTTAAAAACAGCTGGCCACTGCAGTTTAACAAAAGTTACGCAAACAGGAGGAAATAGTGCATTTGGTGGGGACTATTTTCAGCAGTGGATTAATCCACATTTGGTGCTCTAATGAGTATTTGGGGCACAGAGAATTAAGATACAGTATATCAGGCTTTGGATACACACACAATACTTGCTAGGAGGATACATCCATTGTTATTTTGGCTCTGTGCATGGAATTTTTGACAATATGAAAAATAAATCCCCAAACTTATTCTTTAAAAGGTCAAAAATTAAAAAATGATTAATCAGAATGGCTTTGATTTTTTTCTGACCATTTAATCTGACCAGAAAACCGCCAACCAACATTTGCATATATTAATTCTTGGCATGTGTATTAAACATTTTTCGTGTAGAAAATCCAGTGTTTTTAGTTTTTTGACCCTTCTGTTGGTTGTTACACAAACTCATTTCTTTGTCTGCCGGTTGATAACGGTCCAGTCCTTTCTGCACCTGCACAACTCCAAATTTCTGAAGCTACATGAGTTTATCACAGAAATACACAATCCATGCCATTACACAAAGAGCCTGGCTAAGTGCTGCGACTTCAAACAGCAACAGGGTGAAAAGAAGGAAAGAAGAGAAAATAGAAGATGGATAATACTCACACTTACCAACTGCAACACGTCCTCATCTTTTGGCATAATAGAAAGCTCCAGAATGTTTTCACTGCAAAACAAGCAAATAAATAAATGAACAACAGCTACAACAACAGAGATTTATAAACACCAGTCTAAGTCTCCCACCTGTTCTGGATGAGTGCGATCACTTGAGAGTAGGTTTTCCCCAGAATGCTCTCCCCATTCACCTTCACCAGCCTGTCCCCTGGAGCGCACACACAAACACACACACACACACACACACACAGAGAAGAAGAAGAGTGAAATATGTGTTGCATGCAAGGTTTTGGCTTTAGAAGTAGGGGGGCACAATGAAGCCAGAGCTTCTGCAATCGTGCCTTCCATAGAATTTATATAAAGTTAAAATGCTGCGCTAATTTCTGTACTTTTGTACTAAAACTACTTAATCATCAACGTGTTTAGAGACTGGATACTTTATATAATATATATTCAATTATATTTTTATACCCAGGTAAAAATGCAGAGGAGGTGTGTGTGTGTGTGTGTGTGTGTGTGTGTGTGTGTGTCTCTTCTACCTGTACCCAGTCCAGCTTGTTGGGCGGGGCCATTTTCTTTGACACTCTTCACAAAGATGGTGTCCATTGGCTCCAAAGGAGACCACTGACAACCTGCTTAAACACACACAGATACAGATTATGTGTATACACATACAAAATCAACATTTCCTGCACTGAAAATATCACCAAAACCCACAAAGTTGAATCAGCTCCACCTACACACGAAACAAAAAGTTTCCACCCACCCATCCACCCACACTGAGCATTAGTATGTAGAAACCGTGATACTGATTCATCAGAGCTACATTTCCAAAGGATAAACCGAGACTGGAGCACACCGATTGGTTTTTCTGCCTTTAATTGTGCCTCAGACTAACGTTTCGACACTACTGCGTCTTTATCAGAGTCAAAATGTACAAAGACATGAGGCAAACAGCGTAACATAGTCAACCTAGAACTGGTGTACAATTGTCATTGGATAATTGGTTGAACAGGATTTCAAATCTATTGGATAATGAATCCCAGAGAGGGACACCAGACACATCTTAGAGTTACAGAAATAATAATTACACAGAATACCAAGTCTGCATCCATCAAGTACATCGAATTAGAGGAAACATGACAAATTCAGTTCTTCATTTAAGCCAAAAGGCTCCACTGTGCCCTCTGCAGAGCAGCGAGTTGACAACGTCTCCATCTCTAGGAGAGGGGGACATTTTCTCTATTCCCCAGAACTTCAATGATGCAATATGAGAATCTTTAAAGCCAAATATTGCTTGGAGATGTGCGGAGAACCCTGTTCCATCAAAGCTAAAACAGGCAGGAGTGTGTGGCTGATGACGTCAGCAGAGATGCCAAACAAACACTCACCTTTTCCAGTCGCATTTCCATTCTCTTCATCCTGTGGGAAAAACAAACAAACACAAATCAGGTGTTAGAGGAGAGGAGGAACACAGGGGGGCGCTGCTCGGCTCAACCCAAACCTCAGCTCCCAGCCCAGGTCTGACTGACTCTGGCTGACTAGGCAGTTTGGGCTGTCAGCTGCCTGTGTGACTGATTTATAATTTGACTGCCTGTCTCACTGTCTGTCTGTCTGACAGGCAGGCCTGTTGGCTGGGTCTATCTCGAGGCTTTGACTTCGCTGACTTAGCTCATTCCTGACCTGGACACACAAAAGGGCTCTGCACAACACCAAGCTCTCTCCAGACCAGAAGGACGTCATCATACTGTCTACAGGACTACAGTACCCATAAGTGTGTGCAGCTGTAGGGCCTCTAGAAAAACGGTCAGAATAGGCTCGTTCGAGATGAACTGCGCCTCGCCTGGGAAGTGGACGAGATCAGGCAGCGGCAGCAGCAGCAGGGGGCGGTGACAAAAAGCTGCAGTCAAAATATATACAGGAAGTCACAGAAATATTTACATCCTGTTAGATTCACCTGTAGGCTACTTGTAGTTTGCAGACCACGTTCGGACAGCTATGGCTGAAAAACCTTTATTATTATTATCAACCACACAAGATATGTTTGTTAACAGATTGAACCTCCAGTTGGCCTAAACAGCAGATTGTATCAAATGACTAAAAGTAGACAAATTTAAATAAAATATACTAATTCTTTGTGTCCAGGCCATCGCCGGAGAGCAGTCCACTAACCTTGATGCTGTGGAAGGACGACTCTGGTGGGTAGACGATGAAGTGGCGCAGAGTGAAGCCGAATCCCTGCGAGTTCTTCTGGAGGAAAATGGTCCGTGGGCCCTGCCACAACACGCCCTCCACCTCACCCGATGACAGCGGCCGGCGCCTGTTCTCATTGGACGACACCATGCCATCTCTCCGCCCTTTAGCCTATTGAGAAGAGAAGACGGAGAAAATGTTTAGATCATTAACGCTCAGCTTTCCTTTTCCTCTTGGTAGGAAATGAACACTGACAAAACTTTACCATAAGTATCTTTTTCAAGGGTCCCCATTTAACTTGTGTGTGCGACTGTGTATAGGTGAATACATTTAAGGGAAGTGTGAGTGGGTGGATGGGGGCGTACGTGGTCCATTCACTGAGTACTCTGCCCAGATCCGGTCAAGGCAAAAATTTCTCAGAGACTTCCTCTCTCTAAAAAGGAAGCTCTTTTTTAACCGACCTATATCACATTCATTACCTCCAGCCAACAATGGCAGGGTTAAAAATCTTCATCATCTTCGTCGTAGAACAACAGGAAATTATTAGGGCTCATAAACACTGATCTGGAAAATCAGATGAACAATAGACAAAAGGGAGCGCGCCGCTTAACAAGGAGTGTGACTGAAAACATCCACTGATATTTCTATATCAGGCTACAGGAGGGGAGAATTAGGTCTTCAGATACAAACACACAGTGGATTCTTCAACACAATTCAGTTGCCAATCCACATGACGTTCAACCTTGATAAGGGGATATACTGTCGCTCAAGCATGCCTCCAAACTATAGTTATCTAGGCCGACATAACATGTTTAAACATTAGTTTGGGGTGATTAAACAAAAAATGATGTGTTAGAGTCAACAATACAAAAAGCGTCAACACATCAGGAAAAGGATGGGGTCAGCTGATGGTGCATGAATGAAACAGCTGATAGCCGAATAGCTGATGTAAGATGCTCTGCCTGAACTAAAGCAACGTCCTATTAGGTAGCCAACACAGTATTTGTGCCATGTCTCAAATCTCGTTCTTCCACTTGCTATTTTGAGTGCATAAGTGCGTTCACACCGACAAGTATGGCAAAATGCAGTGCAGTATGGGTACCCGGATGGTGTACTCATAACGGTCAGAAAGTTGAGTGTGGAACGCTGCACACTTCTCACCCTGAGTGATCGCCATCTTGGCTACGTAGCAGAAAGGGAGGCACCACCAACGTATGAAAATGGTGGCTGCGGTTGCGATTGCGCTGTTGTGTCCCGTGTGAAATGAAAACTTTAGTAACTTAACTTAATGACATACTTATTTGAACCCAAACCATGATCTTTTCCTAAACCTAATCAAATAGTTTTGGTGCCTAAACCTAATTAAAGTGCGACCGCAGTGAGACTGAACCAAACAGTAAATGTGCTGCTCAAAGCAATGAGCTAAAAAGGGTCTAAAAAGATCTGTAGCGCTGATAACTCCTCACTTCAGGTGTCTCCTTTCACATTACAAGTTTACATTTTATACATCATTATATATCAATAAAATCAAAGATATTGATTAGCACAGCTTTAAAGATGCTAAACACTTCAAACCAAAGAGTGTAGGGAACTCACATCCAAACTACTTGTACAGGTGCTGGATCAAAAAGCAAACTGAAGGCCAGAATCAGACAAAAGATCCGCACACTGAACCGATAACTCCCAGATACTGAACAAGCGGACAAAACATGACAGTACTGAGGAAATCCATGTATGCAAATATAATGTTGGATGCATCATTTGCTTGATTATGAAGAAAAAATGAACAGCTATCACGGGGGAGAATGAAAACACACATTGACACACATCATTGTCATTAACACAGCAACTATTACCAGAAAAGCACACACACATTCATTTTACACACACACACAAAAAAAACAACACACTCAAACCCGACTCGGCCCGTTACAAAAACAACAGGAAGTCTGTTTCTTGAGACAGGAAGTGGATGGCCGAGCCCTTCAGAGGTGTGATTTGGGGAAACCTTCGCCTCTACAAATAGTTCCAAGGAGATCAGGGGAAGAGACACACACAGTTTCCACAGAGGAAAGCCAATCAGTTTAGAACAACAAGTAACAATCACTTATATCAACGCTGTTAGCTCGTGGCGTTGACTTGCTTTCTAACCAGACCGTGCCTTAATATCAGTGAATGGAGATAATCTGTTGGTTGATTTGTAGCTGAGCATAATGTGCTGAAAGATTTAAATCATCTCATCTAAAATATTCTTAAAAAGGATCCACTCTTATAGCATTACATAACATTATCCTCACCATCAGGCTTCACAAACAACCCTCAGAGGATTCCTGCCTACTAACATTTCTGTGGGTGTGAGAGATAATTGGGTGCATTGTTGTGTTAGATTCCTCATCATCCGACATCTTTGCAGGTGGCATTTCGCACGAGTGAATGTAAACACTCTTTTCAGCGACATGGCTACACTCTCCCACTTCGCTCTCATCTCAACGGCTCACCTGGAAAGAAGCGGCAGTGAGGGGGGCGGGGTTATGCAAATCTCTAGCTTGACGACTATTGATTAACCGGATCAAATTCTTACTGGCTTGTAAAGCCGGGAGGCCTTCTTGTTGTGAGGGAGCTAGAGGAATGGTAGTAGTAAGCTTTTATTTTACCACTGCAAGTTTATTAAAAAAAAACACAATTGAAACGCATTTTCACGATAAGGGACCTTTAACACTGACATTATCCTCATCTGACCGTTACACCTAACTAACTAACTAAATATGCTTTTGCTTGGTTCATTACTTTTTGTAACTTTTCTTATTGAAAGACAAGAGACAGAACAGAACATACATTCAGTGCAAAGACGAGAACATGGACAACGCAGAACAAAACAAAATTGCAAGACAATTTCTATAATCGCAGTTGGGTGTGAGTGTGAGTTGGGCTGAGATAGATTAGGTATTTATATGTTGTGTGTGGGTGTCTAAGTGTGTGAGGTAGAAGAAAAAAAAAAGAAATGTGAGACAAAACAAAGCCTAAAAAGAACAAAAATCTAAAAAATAAGTAAAAGTAAGTGGAGTCAGGGGAATTCAATTTCAGATTTATTTGACATTCCTTTCCCAAAACTTCTGCACACTGCCACAAAACAAACAGTAATTAATGGATAAAAGTGGAATATAGTTAATCAATTTGTTCACTCAATATGTACGTTTAATACATTTGCTATATTATGAGATACATTCACATTGTTAAAATGTCTCAATATAGTTTTCACATTGGAAAAAGTACAATCCACTTTTTATTTATTTACTGTTTATTTTTCTGCGCTCCTGTCTCAGGCCTCACTGGGGAAACGACAGAGGCAAAGCAAGCTGTGGGGGAGCCATGGATTTGAGTTATGGTACTGCTGTTGGTTAAAAACATTTTAACTTCATGCTCATGCTGGAGAGCTTGTGAAAGTCCTGCTCAAACCTTCCTGTCTCCTAATCCAGACCTTCCTCCACAGATTTTATACAAAAACACTATAGCAAGCCATTAAAGAATAGTGTGCTACAGGCTATATATATTGTGCACTGTGCAGGAAAACATACATACATACTAATCACCTTTGGAATTAATATCTTAGCATCTCTGCCTTTATATAAGTGAAGGGTTTAAAGTTTCCAGTCGTTGTCACACTGGTATTGTGGATGAAACTCATTAAATGTTACAAACAGTAAACCAACAACGTCGTACTTTAAGTCTTTATTAATGCAATTAATTCATAAAAGGAGCTCAAATATAATTAAAGTATAATATTGTTTAATGCATCTCCCTGGATAACAGCCCCTACCTGATCCTGAACACTCACACACTGATTGTGCCGCTCTTTCAGGACGACAAGGGCTTGTTGTGCCGACTCAAATATAGCTCATCATTAACATGGACCACTCACTCAATCTACTTGTTTTTCTGTCTACTGCACTCGTCATTTCATTTTGCTCACTCGGATTTAGTATTTGAGTTGCAGACCTTCATTGTTGGGCTGATCCGACAGTCAGACCACAGCAGAAAGAGCTAAACTGAGAGAGAAAGAGTGACAAACCCCCCCGTGCATACCCAGATCAGATAATACAAACTGACAGACACTCGCACACACGGTGTCTACTAGAAGCTGGATTACTTAAACAGTCACTCTACCAGCAGTGTGTGCTGGAAACAGTATGATGCACACTTGAACAGATGATGTAAACGCACAACAACACACACACCCACGTATGCACACGAGGTTTTATATAAAGCTGCGTGAATCTCTGTGCGTAGTGAGGGCATCAGCCTCATCTCCCTTCCCCTCTGCTAGTCAACAGGCCCCCTCAGTGCTACATTACATAACACCTAAAGGAGGCACGGAGACATGACACAACACACACGCTCGAACGCATCAAACGCCATGTGCTGAATCTTCCTCCAAACTGTAGATAATGACAGGTTAAGGTCACCCCTAAAGTTGATGCCAGTGGCATGAACTTTGGCTCTCTGTGACAAGACCAGGACACCCACATGGTCACACGGTCAATAATGGCATCATCCTCTTGCACTGATCAGAGCAGACAGGAAAGGTTAAAGCAAGATGGTGGAAGAAGCATCCCGGAGGAAATACACCTGTCCACAGTCATCAGATCAGACAGGAGACAAGGAGCCTTCACGACAATGACAGCCACGGCTGTTTTTAGAGCTGCAGTCAACCTACTACGTACAAGGATGGACCACAGACAAATTTCAAAGCTAGTCCAGTATACTGGATCAGCAATGCAGTCACAAAACTTCCAAATGGAATAGATAGTTTCACTTGTGCTGTGTCTGAATTCGCATACTTCAGTACTTACACTTGCTATTTTGAGTGCATAAGTGCGTTCACACTGACAAGTATGGCAAAGTGCAGTACACTGCGAGTACCCGGATGGTCGGTCAAAAAGTTGAGTGTGGAGTGCAGCACACTCCTCACCCTTAATGGTCGCCATCTTGGCTACATAGCGGAAGGGGAGGGACCAACAGCGTATGAAAATGGCGGCAGCGGTTGCTTTTGTTACGGCTAAAAGTAAAAGCATGTTAATTTTAATTCATTTTTAATAAAACTGAATTGAAGTCTAGTGAGCAAACGAGCCGGCAGACATTTTGGTGGGTGACAATCGCAGTCAAATGTTGGCGAAAGTGCTGCGCCTGGCTGCGATTTGCCATTAAAAAGAAGAAGCAGTCAAATGTTGCGATCGTCATTTCCGGTAAGTGCACAACAGCTGTGTTTGATTTATCAGTCAGGTTACGAGCAGTGGAAGGTTCCCGTGTCAGAGGTAAAACCTAAGTTCATGTATATTTGCAGACGTTTTCAACATTAAAGCTGCACTAATGAATATTTTTAAATCAACAATGGGTCAAATGTGTATAATATGAAAGGAGACGCTCATGGTGACGTACCCAGTACTGCCAACTCTGCACTTCCCTTTAACTACTCAGCGTTTTAACAACTTTCAGCTCATTGTTTTTGTTTTCTGGCCCACAATATCAGTGTTTGCTTGAGTCTCGCCAAACAGCAGACAAAGTTAGCAACTAGCTGCTGAACATAGTGGAACATTTAGCAGCTAAAAGGCCAGATCTTCATCTCAGGAGTTGATGGAGACCAAAACAGCTAAAAGGAGAGTGAATATTGGACCTATTGAAATTATTCAGGTCGCCAGAAACACAACTTTAGATTTGTAAATGACAGTTTACTAACACAAAAAGAGTACGAGAATGCCAAAGACATATTAATAACTTCAATATCAGTTCTTAAACTGTTTCATTATCTACTACAAAAGTGTTCAATGATGATCTAAAGCACGTTTCCATTTCTTTTTAATCCTGACAAGACAAATGTTGACACTTGGCCAGAAAAAAATGTAACGGTACTGAATATCGGCAAGAAAGAAATCAGGTAGTTTCAGCCCTAAACGGCTTCCGCTCTTACCCAGGACAAGCGATGGCGTTGTATGACCCTCCGGGAGCCCCGTTTTCTTGGTGATGCGATGGGGGTCGGCCGGGGTGAGGCATGAGGTGAAACACCCCTTAAAACTGCCACCCAGATACAGCGAGGTTCAGCGTCGCTACAGTCCACCCCGACCGAACACTGAAATCGCCACTCGTGGCCCAACGGAGCTGGTGCGACACCCGACACCCTCAACATAGCACCTCCACATTCGTACGCACGTGTACCGCTAACACACACACCAGGGGGCCACAAGGCTTCAGACCCCACAACTGAGATATCTGGTCACCTCCGCACGATCTCTGCTTGGTGCATCATGGCCAGAAGTAACAATCGAGAGTAAACCAATGGAAAACGCACTTCTACACAGGAAGTCTACTAGTCAGGTGTCACAATCAGCACTATGGATGCAGAACACCAAGTTCTGAATGTGTGAATTTGTAATCCTTGGGTTGGATTTAGCTTGAGCTTCATCATTCGTGTATATATTCTTTTGGGCAACTCATCAGATCGTGTTTCATGGGTCTCAAAGATAGGTGGTCAAGCCATGACAATCCCGGCCAAAGCCAGGGAAAACATCCACTTTTTGCTTGGATTAGACTTAATTTGTCATATTTTGTATCAACCATGTCGTCTCTCTAGCTAGTCCAATCTCGGTTTGATCTTGGGCCTTGTCTTAGAAATTCCAGGCAAATTTCCGTGATCAAAACAGCCGTTGAAAAGAAATCTTGATCTCTTCTTGCCTTCTTTCACCTTTCATGTAGTCCAGTCCACAGTTCTAGATGAGGAAGTCTTAGGCTTTAATAGCATCCTTGGATCGGCCCCAGGGTAACTACAGCGCTCTCAAATTCCAACTAGTCCTGTTCAAAGCTTTTCAGAGCAGAATTGTCCCCATGTCAGAAAAAAACATGCTCATTTCACCAAAGAAGTGGTTAGTTGCTTAAATTTAGTGCTCGTCTCTGGATTACAGAAGTGAATCCATCCCGGACCATTTGAATCCCGTTCCAGTTTGGCAGTTTGTTGTCAGACCAGATTTTAGAACTGGAAACAATCCCACACTGCTGCTAAGAGATCCAGTGTGTCCCCCCTCCATGCTGGCACTATAGTGCAGCGTTGGCTGTGGCGGACTATCTTTATTGCTGTCTAAGTATAGTCCTCCCTCCTCTCAACCCTGCCATGCCTCTCTCTCTTTTCACTCTCTCTCGGGTCTATTTGCTGACATCCCCGCACTCTCTCTCTCTCTTTTTCTCTCTCCGTCACATTCCTCTTATCCTTTTGCTTCACAGTCCAGCCCACTGGTAGAGAGGAAAGCAGTGACTACGTTTACACACACACTAATTTTCCACTGTTATTCCAAATATGGCAAGATCCCGAATTTGATACAGGTCATGTAAACAGAATACTCTGGATATTCCGAATTAGGCCTTATTCCGAATACAGCATTTTCCGATTAAGACATGTGGGATATGGTTTTAGGAGCGCGTTAGGAATATGCGTCTTTTTAGTTTGCGACACGGCCTTTTGGCTCTGTGCGTTGGAAACAAACCAACTAGCCAACAGATTGCAGGGCTGGGGTAGAGATGCATGCGCAAAAGAAAAACCCAAATTTCTGGTGGGAAGGAGAAACACACAGCTACTTTTAAAACATGATGAAAGACTTGGATATCAACAGGTTTTTGGATATGTGCAAATATCGCAACGCCAACCTTTTCAAGAAGGTGGTTGAACGAATGAAAGAGGGAGGCTGAGTTCACACGGTCGAACAAACCTGCATGTAAACGGGAATATTAGTGGAATATTCATCTTCATTAGCCATGTAAACAGCTTAGTAGGAATATTGTCTTTTTTGGAATAAGAGCAAAAACCAGAATATTTTGTGCATGAAAAAGTTAATGTTACACTCTCTCTCTCTCTCTGTACTGGGTCTCCCTGTCTCCTCCTTTAAGACTCACAACCTGGTGGCTGATGCTGCTGTTGGTATCCAGGTTACAGAACATTAATCAACAATAAATGATCAAGCAAAAATGCCAAACACACTCTGGTTCCAGCTTCTGAAATCTGAGTATTTTCTGGTTTCTCTGTTTAATATCAAAGTGATATCTTTGGATGGACACAAACGGTCAACTAGCATAAATGTGTGTGTGTGCACGTGTCTATCCTCTTCTAGCTCTCCACAGCAGCTCTAGCTGTGCTGTCAGTCCTAAAACGACACAGCGAGAAAAAGGGAGAATGAAGATGAGGAAGAAGCACGATGTAGAGACGCTAAACGAAGCTGACGTCCACGCAAACATCATCCAGCAGCCTCTGCATCTCTCATCTCCTGTCCCCCTCTGGCCTTTTCTCTTCTCTTATTTCTCCTCTCCAGTATTTTAGTTTCTACTTCTTTCTTTTATATTCTTTACCTTTCCTTCCCTCTATTACAACTGTAAAACAAAACCTACGCAGCCAAAGTTACGCTGCCTGAAACCGAACAAACTCCTGTGAACATTATTCTGCCATTACTGTGTGTGCCTCTTACATCTGTGCACTTACAACTGTGTTTTCCTGACTGTGAGGAGTCAAGCCAGCACGAAAATAACATAATGTGATGTGTGAGTAAGAGGAAAATATGCATCTGTTCTGCCCTGATTGTTCCGGTGTGAGGGTGACCGACCACATGATGGCCGTAAGGAGGGATGCTGACTCTCTATTCAAGTCAGTTTTTGGTTTACACAAACACAAAGCACCTACTACCAAAGTAAAAACAACATATTTAATTAAATTCAGTTATCAAATCTATCAATGAGTCAGTTGTTCTAGGCATATAGTACAGTGTGCGTTCAGATTTGGCCTAAAAAAAGTCCTACATGCCATCAACAGCTCAAAAATGTAATCTTAAAGACAGTTTTGTCTTTATTTTGTCTTAAAACTGCAGCAGGCAATTTCACATACACTTTAAATTCTGTACAATGCAACAATAAAACTAACTCTTCCCAGGCATACTGTGTCCTCAAAGCATAAACAGGGTTCACACAGCTTTTTAAAGAGTAAGATTCAGGCACTTTCAAGGTACCAAAACCAAGAATTTGCAGACTCTCAAAGCCTTTATCATCACATCTAAATTGTTACTGTACATTCCAGGAGACAACAAACGAATATGAAGCCGGGAGCGTTTCATTTCAAATATAAAAAGATTTTTGGCTTCAGTGTGTGATTGTGTAGATGGAGTATTTTTGAATTCAAGCATATTCCTAACCTTGAAGACATAACGTTTAAAATTAAGCACTTTCCAAACTTTGTATAAAGTAAATGAATACTTGCATCTTGTCGATATCTCCCAGCCTTAAAGTCACAAAGATATATGCGTCTCTCTGTTCATCCTTTTCTAAATGAAACTCACCCACTTGTGTTAAAGAAGTTGTAAACTTAGAAATGTTTTGCAGTTGGGGTCAAGTGAGGACTTAAGTTTAGGGAGAATGAGGAGCGAGGGAGAGAGCGAGAGGATGAGTGGGAAGAAGAACAAAGCAGAGAGCAAGGTAAATAAAGAGTTGTCAGCCAGGATCTCAGTCTAAAAATTGAAGACACAGACAGACAGAGAGGGAGGAACGATTCAACCAGACAGCAAGTAAGAGGAGAGGGGAACACAGAGAAAGAGAGGGAAGACAAAACCATCAGCAATGAAGTGTGAAACCGCAAAATATGATTTAAAAACCATTAAAAGGGGAATTGTATTAATTGACTGAACTGACAGAAGAAAGGCAACGGCAACTTTTAGGACTAAAAGTTTCAAAAGGTAACGTCGAAGTCCTTGAACAAGATGCTGAACCAAAAATTGTGTGTGTCAACGGGTGAGATGGCAAATTGTAAAGCACTTTAGATAAAAGCACAGTATAATTGCAGTCAATTAAAAAAACCAATCACGTGTAACACAGCTTAATAGTCTACAAAGCCTGCAATGAATTAAAATCATATTTTTCTGAAAATAAATCCTCTTTAAAGAACCAATAATCCTAAAGTTTAAACACCAGATTGTTGTATATTTATTAATATTAAAAACCTAATATCAGCTGATACGGTTTTATTTTTATTAATACACAACAAACAAGCATTTTTAAGGATCCCTTAAATTTGGTTATTAAAGACCTGTGACGAAGTCACTCACTAATTAACTAACTAACCCTATTAAACAGGAATGAGATGCTAACTGTCTGTAAGTAGCATTTAAACTTTCAAATTACACAGTTACCTGATTAAATGTTAATATAAAAAATTATTAATGCAGCCTTTAACACGCCATGTTGGTCTACATGCCGTTTCAGGGGCGAGTGGGAAAAGACCAAATACTTCAGTCTGTAATTCATTCGGGTATAATATTGTCACATTTAATGACGTTGTCTCTCACATGAATATAAACTGACAACTGTTTTTAGGAGAGAGAGACAGAGAGACAGGATGAATAGAGGGATAAAGAGGAGGCTGATGACAGTACTAAACCCAGTAACACGGCAGCAGAGGACGCTGAATAGAGACCCTGGAGCCCCTCAACAATACCACACGTGGGACAGATCAGTGATCTAAACACACGCGTGCACTCTAACCACTGGTAAAGTCCTCAGATATGTTTCACTGACTGCAGTGAAACAACAGTAACTACAATTTATGTGTTTAAGAAGTCAAAGTTGTTGTTACTAATTGATGCTGGTAAAAATATTACTGCTTTACTATTAACCGTACACACAAATAAATGTTGTTTACTCTCCTGAGAAAGATCAGGAAACCAAACACTGTTGATGTACAACGTCCCGAATATTTCCACCCAGGGAAAGAATTTTTCTGCCATTTCTAACCAAAGTAGTACAAATCATCAAATCAAGTCATATCAGAATCAGCTCTCCGCATACACAGAAACAGACATACAGCTAAAAACAAGGACTACAAGCTCGACACGGTAAACAAAAACAGTAAACTACTACGTACAATATAAATATAAAAAAGTATATATATATATATATATATATATATATACACAGTATACTGTATATACCCAGCAGTGTTAATGACGAGTTTAGTTTCTTAACATGTTATATTGACACTCATTTAACAGCGGTCTTTGAATCAAGACAGAATACAAACTGTAATGCTGAGGATGATTTTTCCTTCACACTCACTCACACTGAGCCTTGAATGAGACGTGAATGAGTCCCACTGATTCCACCATACAGCCACAAGCGGGCAGCACAGCACAGCCATTCCTTGGCAATAATGAAATGCACACTGAACAGTCCCATTCACACAAAACGCTGAATCTTTGCAGCACATTTAAAATAATCTCTTTACACTGTTTTTAACTCTTAATGCTTTGGCCTCTGTGCTTTTTCTCAAAAGTTAAATTTGCACCTATGATACAAAATGTAACAACTTCACATTTTACTTTGAAATTTTAGACAGCTCCTGTCATCCACAGGCAGCTACAATGATCACCAAGCAACCACATATAAAGGCCACTGTAGTGAAGCCCAGTTACAATATTCTTGTTACCATTGATACAATAATAAATTCAGAAGCTGAAGGGATATATCATATATATTAGGAATAATACTGTAAGGTGAAAGACTGTGTGCGTGTATGCGTCCTGTCCTATAGACGTAGTTTGCTAACTTGACCTGTAAGTGATAAATGTACATAGAGCACTGACGGAAATGTGCTAACATGAGTAGGATAGGGGTCAGATTGGAGACGAGTATAAAAAGGAGGACACATGCACTTCATGTCACAATATGTCTCTGATGAAGGCGGCGGAAATGTGACTAATTGACCTCTTTTTAGTCAACTGTGAAAATCGTTCTGAGCTAAAAATAACTACAAATTAATTTTCGAGCATTTATTTGAGTTGCTGTCCAACACGTACAGCAGTGGGTGACGCTCGCCCAGGACGTTCTCCAAAGACTCGTTATTGTTAGCGTGGTCGAGTCGAGTTCAACAGCTAATGAAACCTGCTCACTCACATTAGCAGGAGAAGCTGCAGAAGATGGGTATGGTAATACAACACAAAGCATACAGACAACAACAACATGGCTGTATTTGTGCAAACTAAGGCCTGAACCTGATCTCCCGCCTGCTGCTCTGTTGCACTGCAGACACTGTGTCTTTACTGTGGACTAGTACTGACCACGGACCAGCCCAGGCAGATGTATAAGACCGTTGTTCTCCATTAGATAGTGGCTCTGTGTGTTTGGGGAGGGAATTGGACAAAACAGTTTGGGTGTTGTTCAAAGAATGCAGCACTATAAGAAAGGAAGGAAACAACAGCGGAGGACACCACACAGACAGACACACTGATCACAAGGCCTATTGTTCTATACCATAAACTAATCTGACAAACTGTAAGGTACTATGTTTCTGACTAAAAAACAAGCAAGTAAAGTTCCTGACAGCAAGTTGATCATCTGACACTAAAAAAAGGTTCATTTCCCCTGGTCCCGCATCACTTGATGCACTGACAGTGTTGCATCGAAAGAAACTACAGAGTATTTGGATCTTATTTTGCTTAAAACAGCTGTACAACCAAATCTTCTCTGGTCACATGCAACAGCTGTGGGGAAAACTACATCAGTGAAACAGGAAGGACGCTGGACAAGAAACAGGCAACATCAGCTGAATGTGAAGAGGTCAAAGGTCATCGACCAGGAGTCAGCGGACAGACGGAGAAAGATCAAGGAGGACATTCACACCCGACACCATCTTTGAACACAGGAGTTACCATCTTCCCCCATGTATGACTGAAGAGCCATACTTGCAGTTCTAAAAGCTCTAAAAATGTCACCATCTCAGCATCCCTCCACTCCTCGTCCACTGGAGGCTGCAGGCTGTTAGAAACACATCGCTTGGGAAATTAACTTTTTGTTGTCATGCACGCATATAAAGGCACAATGTGAGAAAATCTACTCAAAGCTGAGTATACTGTACAGCCTACATTTGGTGCTCAGCGCAAACACACCTGCAGACTTGAAGCTCGTGATAGACAGGCGACTGCCTGCCTCTTTGTGTGTGTGTGTGTGTGTGTGTGTGTGTGTATTAATGCATCATGAGACAGTCAGTGAGGTCTCAGGGCTGCACTGTGGTACCTGATCCTAATAGCACAGGGCAGCAGATGGGTGCCCAGATGGGGCCAGACCCCGCCTCCCCCTGAGAGATCCAGCTAGAGTTTTCTGGATTGGCAGGGTATAGGGGAACATGTGTATATCCATTCATATGAACACACACACAGCTGACTGCAGCAGCTGATCCCTCCGGAGCACTGTTAACCCTCTGTTTTCACTTTTCATGCTTTTTTGATACATTCCTGAGCAGCCCACCTGTTGGAAGAAGAAAGGTCCAGTGTGTGCAAAGTAAACCCCCCCTCACACATACACACCTTTCCTCCATGGGTTTAGGTGGGAACCATCAGCATTAAAAGGCTGTACTGGCCTCACGATCTCTCAACCTCGACCCACACAGCATCTACCCACATCATTCCTCTCTTTCACACCCACACACAAACATGCAGTGCACACAGCTTCAACAGAGATCCATTGTCAAACATTTCACTGCAAGTCTCAGCCTGCCCCCCCACCCCCACTGTACGCACCCCGATCCACTGAACAGCCCCCCCCTCTGCCGTACAGTACAGAGCCTCCAAGTCCGAAAAAAACTATCTATATGATCAAATCTACCTGATCATCTTGCTTTGCAGTGTCCAACATGGCCGTGAATTAAGTGGCAAAATTATGGTTGAAATTTGTGTGTGATGGACAATTGTCTTTAGCAATGAAAACACCAAAACTAAGTATTGTGTGTGTGTGTGTGTGTATCACAGCCTGATATCTCTTCTTCCTCTGTGCCACAGAGCTCCATTGATGTCCAAAACACTTTTGTTCCTTCATCACCACGAACACACTAGTTTATTTGGACTCAATCCCACACAGATATATAAAATATTCACTGGAGCACCAAATGTGTATTAATCCACAGCTGAAAATAGTCCACAACGAATGCACCATTTCCTCCTGTTTGAGTAACATTTGCTAAAAATTACAGTGAGCAGATGTTTTAGGAAATTACAAAGCCTTTTTAAAAAAAAAAAAATTAACGTTTACGTCTTCAGTAGGAACCAGTGGGCTTGGAGCTGAGAGCCACAGACAGAGTAGGGAAGTCAGAAAGTCCTGAGAGACAAACTTATATTGTTGGTTTGGTTTTTTCATGGGATTTATTGAATAATATAGAAGGAACAAATATAAAACACTGTCACCAAGAAATGCCAGTTATAACTAATCTCACCAACAGTAACAACAAAACTTGAAATCTATAAAAAGGTTCACAAATATATAAACAAAAATATCAATAAAACTATTCTGAAATCCAGTATCTGCTGTGAAAGAGGAATGCCACCATTTTAAGTGAAACCAGCACAAACTAATTACCACTTGCTGCCTGAGCTAACGGCAAAATTTGGCCGCCTGATACGGGACATAAAAGGCAAGAGTAGCCTGCTCGAGTGAACACACAGAATCTGAAGGGGGTGCCTTAGATAACAGACATTTGGAAACAGTGGTAAAGTAGGATGACTGTACTAAACATGTGAAGTCAGGAACAATACAGCTAATCATGAGCAGTGTGATGAGGAACTTGAATATACTGAAACGGCTTACTGGGACACTTCAATAGAACAAAGCCACCGTTAATATTAATTAAATCTTACTCTTTAACAAAATGGTTTGTCTATGTAGGGATCCTTTCCATAATGTTGTCAGACACTTATAATAATCTGAGGCGGAGTCAGTGGCATTCGCTGATGCCGGCGGAGGTGATCTACTGGACCAATTTCAAAACTTTTGTTAAGTAATTGTTAGGGTGGGTAGCAGGGAAAGGACCCAAGTGCAGACAATCAGGCAGAGTGGACGCAGTTCAGTGATTTATTAGGGAAAAAACAGCTTACACGCAGGGAAGACAGGTAACAGACAACTGGCAGGTCCAGGTTCAGGAGACAGACGCACAGGGAAAACGGCCAAAAACAAACGCATGAAAACTAGACAGGTAACAACCAGTACAATGAACTAACAAGGAGCAAAGCAAGGGGAGCGGTATAAATAGGGACGTGGCTGATGAGGGAATCAGGGGCAGGTGGGTAATTGAGAGCAGGTGAGGATAATCAAGGACTGAGACACGGCAGGAACTGAAAAGACAGGAAAGACTAGACTTCAAAATAAAACAGGAAACAGACAAGGACCAACGGGATGTAACAGTTTTAGTCATTTAGACCGCAAAATCTTTAAAAATAGGGCCCAGGAGTTTCCCTTTAAAACCAGAATCTGACTTTTTGATATCTGTTTTACTATATAAAAACTATAATGCCATGTTGACATGTTTGTAATTCCGTTTGTTATCCCACATAACTAACGAGGCAGAAGGTGAATCTCATGATGAAGAAAAGAAGACAGTTTACAACTAGTTTAGCTAAAAGGTAACTAGCCTAGCTGAGCAGAGTAGCAGTAACTGTCGTTTTAGCTTTTGACTCTATAGAGAGAATGTGATTTGGTGTATTTAGATTGCCTTAATGTGCATAAAATGAAGGTATTAAAACATTTCTCTCTGTTACAGTTTGTCGGCCAGCATGAAAACCTTTAAACACTTTATTCTCGTCATCACTGTTTCAGTAGTTAGTAGTATAAACTGACCCGCTGTCTCTCTGTCTGTGACATTTACGGTACCTAATCCTGCATGAAAATGTCACAGATTGTAACTTTAATTTGAAAATCTCACCACTGATGGCTCTTACCAATGGTGTATGACCCCATGACCCATGACATGCTAACTGGGCCATGACACAATCCCACAGCAATTAGCTGTGAATAACATGAAAAACCACACAGTGAGTGGAGAAAATAGCTCACACACTCCGAAATTAGTAACAACGTCCATGCTGCTCGTGACTGTTGAAGAACAAGAAGATATTTCTGAAGAACTGTGTCACGTTTTTAAATGAATTTTTCTCCAATGAGAGAAGACTAACGGCTACAATGTGCCTTCTGTCACGGACATATGTGGGCCGGCGTATGGAAATACATGCATTCCAGCCCAATTTCTTATTGTCTCTCTGCCCACCCGCCCGTACCTCATCTCTGCAACTGGAGAGGGGTGGGAGGGGGGTAAAACTGTCACAGCAAAAATATGTGCAGCATTCCCTGAAATCATTTATTTGTACAGTGTATTGTAAAACCTGAAATATGATGAATAAAGAAAAAAGAAGGAAAAAAATGAATTTGTTATTAGATAGATTTGTGTTCTGCAGTTGAATGTAGCGTTTGCCTTCCTCTTCATTCATGGATTTAACATTTTGTGGTTGAATTAGCCTGCAGCTTGCACTGTTGTTGCATAAGTACGATGTGGACAAGTGCATGAGAACATCTCCAAAAAGACTTGGAGAGTGTGTTTTTTGGAGGAGATGATGCATGCTGAAGATATGCCATCAGTTAAGTTATATTAATACTGGGATGTAGTGTAAAAACTTACTTTAACTGACACTTGTCCTGTGACTATGACGCAAATATAGGCTGTGATAGTTATACAAAAAATACAACAGTAAAGGTTTTGTAAAAGGCTTTTTGTTTTAGGTTGTTTGCGTTATGGATAGATTTTAAAAAATAAAGAATAAAGAATGGGACTTTTTACAGGCTAAAACAGCACACATTTCAGCTAAAGTGGAAAACAAGCGTAGACTATAAATGCAATTTACACGAGGAAGCACAGAACTGCAGCAAGAATACATTCACAATATAATGAAATAAAACTGTGAATTCTTTCAGTCATATTCAGTTTTGACTTACTTCAGTGTCTGAGTGAGGTGGAATTCCAACAAGGCAAAAAGCAACTCCATTCATTGGTTTCTCAGCGTCTGCTATGTGTTTAACCTAAAACAGAAATGGCTTCAAACTACTCTGCTGTCAACATTGTGGACAGTTTGATGTCTGTGCAGGCTGACTGTGCAGCCTCTCCTTCTCTTCTCCACGCAAACAGTCCCGCGAGCAGCGTCATTAAGTGGGATTTCAAAATAAAGGCGTAAACAGACTTTTTAAATAATTAGAAAAAAGGGTTAGGTTGAAACCACACTGGAACCAAAATGTCACACATCTAACATGAAGAGTGAATAAACAAATTGCAAATAAATATAGTTAAAACCATTATAAATGAACTAGATAGATAGATAGATAGATAGATAGATACAATACATAAATAAGATAAACACCATAGTACAAAACAGGAGATATGATTCTAGATTTTAAAAGAATAGGCTATAAAAATCCAGAAGGCATTTCCTTTCAAAACATATTTGCTGTTGCAAATTAGTAGCTAGTAGAAATATGTCAATTTTAGTATGAATAGATACTGGAGGTGCAGTATATACCGATCGATTAGTACTCACTATGACATTAATAAATACATCACTGGAGTTGCATTAAGACTCAGTTTGTTACCATAAAAACAATTCTCCTCTACTTTAGAAGCTTTAAGCTTGCAGGTTTAAGTATAACAAAACAGAATGCAAGCAAGCAGGAAGGATATTGTAGGAAAAACAAATGAAAGATGTTGTCTGTGACCATTTTACAAATATGTTCAATGTGAATTGAATATTTCTTTATTATGTTTAAAAAAATGTGATCTGGGCGACATGATGTTTCTTTTAAAACAAATTAACTGTCACAAATTACTATGTAGTGTAGTATATAAAGGGTTGCAATGCCAGATCCAGTTTTTGAGACAAAACGCTGCCTAAACCCGCAGTATGTTTATTTCCTTTCCATCTTTTTTGTTGGACTGCTCTCTGTCGTACATGTACACAGATCCAATTGGATTGTTTGTTGTATTTTTTAACAATTTTTGGATGTTTTGTATTACATCCAGCGGGAGAACTGTCACGCCTGAAGGAGTGTGTTTGCTCATGCGCAAAAATGTACATACACGTGCACACACTGAGGCATTATGTAACAGCAGGACACAGAATCACAGGGGGGAAAGAGAGAAACTGAGAGTGTAGATGTTCACTCTCATACACCCTCTACTGGCCTCGCACGGCTCTTACAGACCATCAAGGGAACTCCTGATGAAAACCGCTTCCTGTGCAAAGAGCTTCCCATAATGAAAAGAAATCCCACGCAGACAAAGTTGAGTCTTTTCGGGGAATCTTGACTTGTGACTGTCATCCCATCAACCAGTCTTACTGTAAGCTTCAAAATTTGTGGCACCGTTTCTGATAAACAAGTCATTGCAGATTAGTTTTAAAAATTTAATTTCCATCCTGGGGTCTTACATCACTTTTGACTTGCAATCACGCATCATGGACCACAGGAGGACGCTTAAATTCTGTTAAGTGAGCAGCACGGGTCCAACTTACATCAGCCAACATCATGATGTCAGACTTTGGATGCTTTTCCTGTGTGCGCTTGCTTTTAACTGACGTTTGGTTTAATTTTTATCATTTATCATTTACAGTACTTGCTTTTTAGTGGCTTTATTTTATATATCTGTATATATGCTTATTTATGCACCAATACACCAAATCAAATTCCTTGTATGTGAAAACCTACTTGGCAATAAATCCGATTGTGATTGTGATTCTGATTGTTGCCTTGACTTCGGCCAGAGATATAAGATTCTTCAGTTCAATTTTGTTTTGCAGCTGATTCAAAGAGGCTGTATCAGAAAACATAAAGGTTTTCTTTGCCATTTCTGTCCATACATTAGAGACAGACAGCAGATATACTGTATTTCTAACTTGTGACACCCATGCCAGTGCAAAACATGATTCAGTGAAAATCCTGAACAGAAGTGAAACAACTGGAAAACATATCTACAACTCAAATGAGTTTCGTTTAGTTGCTTCCCTTCTTATTCTTCCCATCTTTATATACTGCCTTTGTTTGGGAATTCCTACTCCGTTAAAATTAAAATATTACCCCAAATGTGGATGAAAGGATTGGGGATTAATTGGAATTACTGTATCTGATTTAACATCAGAAGAGATTAGCAGCAGTTTCTGATGCCAAAACATCCCTAAACAAAGGGTTTCCAAAATGTTTATACACCAAGAATCACCGTTCAGGACGCAGCAGCCCTCAGGTCTTGATCCTAACACCCCTTTGCTCCAATAAAAACAAGGCTGGTAAGGATTTAATCCAGACATTGTGTTGGAAAGTGATGATTGTCAGGATGTGGAGGGAGGAAGGTGACCTGTGTGTGTGTGTGTGTGTGTGTGTGTGTGTGTACATATGGGGGTGCTGTGGAGGCACTAATCTGGCCTTGTTCTGAAAAGAGTTTCATCCCCTCTGCAGGAGGCCTGTGAAAACCCAACATCCACGTCCTCCCATCATCCCCCAGTCGCTCTCCTTATGTACCCTGTGACCTCTCCAGTCCAGAGGGAAGGACAGAGAGTTAACCGGGGGGGGGCCCTGGTTAACTCTCTGTCCTTCTGTCCTTCAGTTTCATTAACAATATTTGATTATATAAAAATATTGATGTGTTACACATCAATATTTATATTTAGAATTTAATTATCTAAAAACTATGGTCCATAATTAGAAGATTAAACAAAATCCACATAATAATACATGTTGTCAAAATTTCATACCTTATGTTTACCTTTAAAATAATATGTAACATATATTATAATAAAATATAGTATAAACCATGGTGTAGTGAGTATGATATGATTGCTTTTGCCATGAATAATTTGTTCCATAAAACCCCTCTTGGTGCTGGACATATTTTAATCAATGGAGTCTATTGGTTACTTTAAAATACGGAGGATCCAAGCCGTAAAACCATTCAACATTATGTCAACAAAAAAAGAAATCAAAGTAAAATTTAATTAAAAAAATAGGATAGAAATAATCTTTCATTCTGTTGATATTCTTATTTTGGAATTAAATCTGTCTCTATTCTATAGTGTTCAACATAACAGAGCACTACAGACAGATTTAAGCCTGGCATGGCAACAGACAGACTAGTGAGTGTGTGTGTGTGTGTGTGTGTGTGTGTGTGTGCATGTTGGGGGAGGGGGAGGGACACACCCATCTGTCTATTTACAGCAGCATGGGGAGATTTCGCTAAACATCTAATCCATCTAATCCTCACCACTGAAGCTATGGATAGAACGTGCAGTGGTGCAAACTGTCCACTAGAGGGCGAGCTAACAGTTAGCTTCTGATGAAAGGGGAAAGATTGTTCTTACTAACAAAGAGGGACACCCTTGAAACACACACACAGCTCCCCTACGTGTGTGTGTATTATAGTACGTGACCTCTCCAGCATCAGTGGTCCAGTCCTGTTGGAACTTTTCTGCAGGGATGGGCTGTCCTGGCCCGATCACATGTACATTGCTGATTCAATTAAAAGCTCTGTGGCTTCAGAGAGAGGCTCTACTTTATAGAACCATCACCTCACATCAGTGTCATTCGCTTGCAGCCCCAGCAGGACCACACACTCACATCTCCGGACTTCATGTACTCTACGGAGTTGGATGCAAAGGACAAGTTTCACCAAACTTCAATAAAGTTGTAAAGCAAGGTGACAGTTTTTGTCAAAATACTCTTAGTCACAAAGTGGGAGTGACTTAGATAAGTGTCTCATTTCTTACCATAGGCAGGCCTGTCACTTCTTCACTCATGGGAAGTGACACATAATATGTTAAGAGAGAAATCCAAACTGTCTTCTTAACAGTAGTAAGTAGGCATTCTGCTGACTGCTGGACTGGATATTTGAACTTTTGCTATAACATCACAGAAACAATAAAAATGAGAATGCTGTTTAGAGTTTATAATCCTCTTACATAAATTCTGGGTATTTAAAGCTGCACTAATCAATATTTTTATATTATCGTCACGTGATTCACGTAGACTTCAGATAGTTCTCTACATGGCTCTGGATTGCCAGAGATAAAGGGGGGAGCAACCATAGCGACAGAGTAGGCTATAGCAACTACGAGTATGGCGGAGGAAGTATTAAAGTCAAATAAAGAAAGAGGCCGACGGTGAGGACAAACACGGATAACCATTGGTGTAGCTTTTGCTTGTTGGAGAGGCTGAAAGAAGAGAAGGGACTGAGGGCAGACAGGATGTCGCGTAACTGCTCTTGGACAGGTTGGTCATTGTAAAATATTTGGAGTAGGCTATGTAGCTATTACATTTACTCTACCTAAATAATGGATTATTGTCTTGAAACTGTGGGAATTTGATGGGGGCGAGCTCACCTGTTGGCGTACGCCATAAGCAAGCATCGACAGTGTTTGTGTAATTACTCTCACTGCCAGAATGGGGAGACAAAAGTTGCACACTCCAGCTTTAAGTCTTCCTCTCAAACAGACACCTGAGGAGTGAGGAGCAGTGAAGTCCCCCCATTTCATCCATAGGAAGAATATATTTAATCCCCACAGAGAGCACATGTCAATCTCACAAAGCACAGGCCCACAAACCATTACACAACAGCCTTAATCTGCTGGCTTTAAACCCCACCACCACTCACCACGCTCGGCAGCTCACACACCCACATCCGCACAACCTCACACCACACACACACATACAAATAAGTCTTATCTGGCCTGCGCTGCATCCTGTCAGACATCTCTGGGGGGGGCACATTCCTAACTTTATTGCTAGCAAAAACAAAACTTTGAGTGATTACGTCATTTGAATTCAAAACAGCATAAGAACTGTTCAAAAGCGTTGTATTTGAACCACTAAATGTAATTTGGATATTCTCACATTTGTGTGTGCATAGCCAGCACACCAACGAAACACATTACAAGCACTTAGGGCTTTATGGTGCCAAGATGGTGAACGATATCATTTTCTAGGCTCCTGCTTGGACTGTTGCTGCCAACTCGACTTAGTCACCTGAAGTGAACCTGCTTCTAATGTGGAAATGGAGGCACTGGAGGTTAAAAACTGTTATTATTGAATGTAAACTGGGGTTTTGCAGAATTGTCCAATATGAATGTCATTTTCTGGCGATAAGGTTGAGGTTGAGGTCTATTACTTTTCTGCAACCAGAGAAATGTCGACCATTAGTTGTCTGATCTCATTGCAACTAATTTGGTTGCAACTAATAATTTTGGGCAACATTAATAGTGTTACGCCGGCAGACACGCCGGCAGTCAAAGCTGGTAGACCCAAATGCAGGACCCGAAACAGACAGACTTTTAAAGGTTTTAATTAAGAGATT
>LKNJ01003897.1:0-67104 GCA_002120245.1 Maccullochella peelii
ATTACCCTGCCACTGAGAGTACACTTTGGATGGTTTGGTGGAGAACATTCTGTTTATTCTCCTAGAGAGAATTTACCAGCCAGGGAGAGTTTACCAAAGATGCAATAGTGTTGCATTATGGGAAGTGTAGGATCCAGTGTTTTTGGAGCTTGACTTATATTAAAATCAGGATATCTCAGCTTCTGCTGCATCAATTTGGACCATTCTTTTGCTAATCTGTCTCTTCCAAGTCCCTCAACTTTATGGAAGCACAACACTAAAGCGCTGGAAAACTCCCCTCTAAGGTTGTATCTTGTCGATTGATATTATGGTTTAGTGTTGCATACTCCTCAACAAATTTTCAAATATGATGACACACAATAAGGCTGAGTTTGGGGCTCCTAGAGTTCTGGGAGCGCAAGGCAGCTGTCCACTATGCAATGTTGGTGTTTACAGAACAGAAGTTTCCCTGTTACAAAGTTCTGCACTGTCTAGAGAGAGCAGCGTCTGCAGTAGTGTTGAAGGACTGTGCTGGTGGGTTTCCATATTTTTTGCCCATAAACTAGAAATGGCCTATTTACTGCCAACCATTCTCCAAACCATACCATATGTTTGTAGATTGATTTCATACCTTCCAGGCAGCCAGTGAACTGTGCTGAGTTTCAGAACAGCAACAGTGAGGAGGACATTTTGGGATCTGGAGGCTCTACTGGGCGCTAAAACAGAACCATTATACTTGATTGTTTTTTAAATTCTTCTTATAGTAGGCTATAGAACCCCACAGCTTCCTTATTTCCTTGCACATATCCATCTAGTTTTTTATTGTATGCTTTTTGCTGTGATGTTTTAATTGTACAAACAATTAAACAAGTCTAGTCAAGGAGTATGTGTTTACTGGATCTTTTGCATTTTTGAAAATAAAGTAATTTCATGCCTGCAGGCTTTGATTTTTTCCTCTTTCTCTGTGTGCTGGCTTTGATTTTGACCATTCTAGTTAAATAATAACAATAACTTCCTCGTTCTTAACTAACCCTAAACTCAAACCCTAATGATAAACTAATTTCAGTTTTATCCCCTAATCCTAACTCTAAATCCAAGGCCTAATCCTGGACTAAGTGAGGAATGCCTCCAAAATGTTTTCAAACTGCTTCTCACAAGGATGAGAACACACGCATACACAAACTGTCAAGCACAGACGGTTGTAGTGAATAAAACATGTGAGACATGAGTAAGCGGACTTTTCTACCAGCTGAAGCCGGGCTGCGGGAGCGGTGTGAGCCTTGATGTGCAGATGTGACGGGGAGATGAATGAACAGTGGGAGACCTTCCTCTCTCAGATAGCTCTGGCTGTCTCACTACACATGCTCACTGCAAGACAGCAGTCGCATAGACAGATAGACAGCCCATGTGCCAGTCAAGTCAGACATTTACACAGCGTGTAAAAATGGTAAATAGCACTTTTCAATCTTAACGGTTCCCAAAGCGCTTTACAGATTGGTCTCATTCACACACACATTCACACACCGATGGGGACAGAACTCTTGCCCAAGGACAGTTCAACATGTGGACAGGAGGAGACGGGGATTGAAGGAGGAGACGGGGATTGAACTGCCGTTTCTGTTTTAATCAGAATAGAATTTTATAGTATTTACTTCAGTAAAATATGGCCCAGTGTTTTATTGTTAAATATTATATTATTGCAAATAATTATTATTACAGATGCATTGAAGTCTAACCAGCATTTTATGTGTCTTTTAGAAGAGCTAACTTCACTTCATTTAATCTCTAATAATGTGTCATATTTGTTAGGTAGATAATACATTTTTCATGTAAAATTTTAATCTGCAAAGTAACTAGTAACTTTATCTGCCAGATAAATGTAGTGGAGTAAAAGTACAAAATTTCCCTCTGAAATGTATTGGAATAGAATAACGTAGTACCTTTAAATTGCACTTATGTAAGGTACTTGAGTAAATGTGGTCAGTTACATTCCACCACTGGTATAAACTGCCTAGCCCCAACACTCCTTAACATAATATTTTTCAAGTCAAAGGAAAGACATAGGAATAGATGCGAATTAGAAACACGTCCACACGGGCTGAAAATGTTTCAGCTTGAGCAAAAAAATTATACTTATCTGTAGTCTTTAATGAAATGACTATATAAACGTACAGAGACAATAGGGAAAAGGAGAGAGCCTGGAGGGAAATAACAGAAAGATATGGAGTTCCTGGGTAGTTCTGAAATAACTCTGAGTTGTCACAAAGACACGCTTCCTCACACAGTCGGAGTGTACATTGCTAGCTAGCTTACAGCTAACGTCTGTACAGTTAGAACCTTAGCTGACAGGGGAGAACAAACAGACTATACACAAACAGTCCAGCACAAATAACCTAAAAATGTACTTTGTATTCTGTCACCATTGCAAATAGCCAGATGATCTATAGTGTAACCCTATGATCTAATTAGAGATGTAATGTTACTGATACAAAATCAAAAATCCTTCAAAATTCTCTTCACAACAACAAGGCTGTTTCTCTCTTTCTCAGCTCCGTCTTCTACCAGATGAGCAGGAATTCGTGTGTGTGTGCAGCAGAAATGTGACACACACCAGGCCAGACACACACACACAGGTGGAGGACAGAGACGGCCTGTAACTAAAACAAATAGCTCAGCTGAAAATCAAAGTATGAAAATCAGCGGTATGGCAGCATTTTGCTTTCCCTATAAGCTACAGTATAATGCAGCATTTTGCTTTCTGAAAATAATGTTTGTGTCGCTGACAAAGCAGCAGCTCTCCATCCATGCCAGACACCTGTAGTTTATCCTGCGACGGACAGCACATATGGCTGCACATAGACAGAAAACTCCTCAACCCTCCGCTGTCTGCACTCACCATATTGCACAAATGATTATTTCAGTTTATGGTTTAGTGTATATGATACTCTGGGGACCTGAGGTTGAAGTAGACCTTACATTGGTGGTCTCACAAAGTCTGTTACAAAGAAGGTGGATAGTCCCCAGTTGGATAATGATGCAGTACAAACGCAGCATGCTGTACAGAGGAAAGTTAAGTTCTTCTTTATTGATCCCCGTAGGGAAATTCATTCTCTGTATTTAGCAGCGGGCAGCCAACGTGCAGCGCCCGGGAACAGTTCACATGATTACTCCAGTTCTGAGCCAGGTCAAGGGCACTGACCACTGATAGGGGAATTAAGCTAACATACATGTTTTGATGGCGGGGGAAACCCACAGAAAGGCCCTCCTCCAGCTGGGATTCCACCTTCCAGCTGTGAGGCAGTGCTAACCACTAAGCCACCGTGGAGGTACGAATGGATACACACACTGAATTTTGCAAGGCCCTGAAAAATGTAATGATGCAGCGTTTTAACCTACAAGGTCTTTGTCAGGCAAACATCCAAGTGAACAAGAAGGATAGGAGATAGGATTAGGAGAAAACACAACCATCATTACATTATTAAGAAAAAAAACAACTTGTAGGTTTGGCACCAAGGGGAAACATCCTATCAGAGAGGGGATGAGGGAAATGAGTGTTTATAAGCTTTAATACACAGTTATCATCCGATGAGTAGCCCAGAATGGGAAGGTAATGGATTACTGAGATTTCTGTTCTTGTCTTGTGAGGAAAGAAGTATGATGAATAAATAGATAACAGCATTTATTCATCATGTTAGTTGTAAATAGTAATGCTGCTGTTTCTACTGTTGGTGAGGGAATACTGCATATCCTGTAAAATTATACATAAAAAAGAAACCTTGAAGGAAGGTGTATATGACCAAAATGTTGTCAGAATCATTGACTGGGGGCTGAATTGTAGTGTGCAGACAATCTTCCTTTTTGAAGAATATTCATATGTTATGTCACCGGGTGGCTTCATGTTTCTCAGAGTTAGAGACAGAATAAGCACAACAGTCTAAACGTATTCCTGTATTCATTTCAAAACCAACAGGATTAATGTGAAAGTATTTCATGTAATTAATATGCAAATGTACATTTTTGTATTGCTGACACTGCAAAACAGATACATATACAGTATATCTATGTGGTATTTTGTTTTATAGCCACTTAGTGAAAGGCTGTTTGTACTGCAAACATTTACTATATTTCCAATTTCACAGATTTCCTTTTGTATATATATATCATTATCTTTATTTAATTCCATTCTTTCCACCATGAGGTTTTTATAGATGTCCATATGTAGCAAAGTCTACTTATTAGTAAAGCATCACTCTGTGCTCTTTAGTTCTTGTGACTTTAATATGCATGCACTATTTTTGTCCATGTTAGGATCCTGTAGAAATGGTGACTTTATTTCTTCTTTCATTAACCCTGAACAAAAGCTGCTCCTTTCAGGTTCTGCCTGTGGCATTAGTTACTATGGCAACACAGCTGAGTTTGAACTCGATCTATCTTTCTAAAATCAAAAGGTCTGAATTAACCTGCAGGTTAACTGGCTAATCCACTTCACCTGCTTTGAGAACCAAGCCCCTGGATGTTTCATGTTGCCCGGTGCATGCTGGGATATTTTGACGAAATGATCTTAACTCGATGTTCACTTATTACTATCTTTTGAAGAGAACGCGGAGGTGTGACCGAGACAGATGCCCCCTCGGGAGGACAGACCTTTCTTAGCTGGCTGCAGAGCTCTCTGGGTGGCTTTCCGCGCCGGGCCTGAACCCAAAGGTAACGATCCCTTCTGAGTGTAGGCAGCACTGGAGCTAAACCTACTATGGGGTTGCCTTCCCTCCCTTACCTAAACCTTAGGCGGGCACATAACCGAATGGTTGAGACTTTCCTCTTGAACCCTTGCTGTTTTTCTGGTATGTGCCTGGGGGGTCAGGGACAGCCCAATAGTCAGTCACCCAAAATAAATACTCTAACGGTTCCTTGCGTACCCCAGCCTTGTTCCTAACGGAACCCTAAGGAATGCCTATTGGGCCCCTAGCATCTAGTGTTCCAAATCTGGACCTAACTGGGGTTAACCTCTAGCCATCATGTGGAGGGGGTCTTACCTGAAGGCCACGAGGAGGACCAAGCCTGGCAGAAGAGGGTCGTGCAGAACAGAAGAAAAGGAAAAGTCTTCTTTATTTAAGGATTAACAATAACAATAACAAAAACCAAACACATAAAAAAGGCGAAAATAGGCAATAATGCCTCAAGAAAAGCACCTGACAAAAAGACCCCCTGGAAAAAAGTCAAAAAGAGCCCAAATTCTGAGCTGCATCTGCCTTTTATACAGAAAACCCCCCTGTTTAACTCCTCCTGTTGCTCAAGGGCTCATTGCATAGCACATCTGATCTCCTTTCTTGGTAACAACCTATAATGCTTCATAGATTACGTCCTGCTTCTGCAACCTTCTGGAAATTACCAGAAAGCTCTGACACAGTCAGTGACTCTTTGCAAAATGTCCCTAGGTTATTTCAGTACAATGGTTTAATGGGGTGCAGGAAACTTACTAAGAGTACAATATGAAAATATGAAAATGATTTTATAAAGAGTATAAGGTAAAACCTAATACTGATTACATGCTATAAGGAGTACAATATAAAATCTAAAATGATTATCTGCTTAAACATCAAAGAGCACAATATAAAACTGACTATATGCTTGACACAAAAAGAGTATAATGTCAAATACAAAATGATTATATGCTTAAACAAAAAAGAATATAAACTTAAACTTAACTTTAAAGAATAGTATATATGTATACATGAAGTACAAAAATGTATAATAGGAATGAGTATGAGTAAAAGAAAACATATCCATGAGTAACTGAACACACCGATATATAAAATGGAGAAAAAAAGTCAAACTGTTAAAATCACTGCTGTAACCTCAAATAATGAAAAACAATACTATGACTCTCTAGGAAGCAATACTGAATATAACTTGAGCCTACTGCTAAATGAATATAAGAGTACATGAGTATGTCATAGAACAATTGTGAAATCTAAATGAATATAAGAGTATCCGAGCATATCATAGAAAAGTTCAACTTAAAACTTAAAACACTGGTTTTCATAAAATATAAACTGAATACATGAAAGGCCTGTAAATCTTGACTTAACTGTGCTGCTTAAGATGCAATATGTAACACACACAGAACCTGACTCTATTTGCTTCATGACTTGAGTATTACACAGTACCACATTTCACAATCTTTATCTGCAGATAGAGCAGCCAACTCTATCCATTCCAGCCCCCTGTGACCCTGACATGGATGGATGTAATTCTAAAATAAAAACCACAACATGTCCAAACACAAATGAGCAATAGTGAATACACAACAACATGCCTGCGAAGAAATCAAAAGTGGAACACAAGAGGACAAAAAAAGAACAAATCAGAAAAAAACACAAGACATTTAACAAAGCAAATTATTATATTACTATACATCTTTTTATTTACATTTTATATTGATTGTTTGGCGTAATGGGTAACCCAGAAAAGGTTTTTAATACAACATTACTTCCTATTTTCCTGCTTGAATTAAATAAATATAAAATAATAATATCTTTCTTGTTTTACATTTAAGAAATGTTAGTTAGCTAGAGAGCTGCCAGTCTAAGGACAGAATCCAAGAACTGCAGCATGTAGAAAATCTGGATCATTATTTACCTCAAACATAAACATGTGTATACATATTCAGCATGTGATGAGGGTGATATAGTAAAATATGCTGCAAACACCCAGTCCTGTCCAGTGTCATAACTATTTTCATTCTGAGTTACAGTCCAATTTTACTGAATTACAGTGTAAATGTATCACACTGGTAAAACCAGGCAGGAACTGAGCACAGAGTTAACCATAAGTTAAGCACTGAGTAATATGTAAGTTAACTATAAATTAACTTACATACATACTTTTTATTCAACCCATACAACTGGACTAAATTGAGACAAGAATTACCACCAAGAATTGCATTATTGCAAAGGCTAGTGAGACCATTAATCCTGAACATTTATTCTGGTGGATTATGCAGCAAGAACCTTAATGTTTAGAAAAAAAACCCTTCCAATTTCCACTGTTTTTATAGTGATATTGCAAAACATGTTTCATATGTGTGTTGTGTACTTTTGCCCATCTCTCAGCAGTTTCCCCACTGCAGGGGAAACAAACAGGATCCAACACTGACACCTTGTGGAATTCAGTGTACTGCTACAGTTGATGAAAAAAGGGTGTCTCCAGTTTCTTTTGTTATAATTGATGGTTTTATCATGCAGATCAGACCCCTGAAAGGCGCTATATGCATTCAGTTTTTTGGTGTGATTTTATTAAAAATACATGAGTGAATGCCGTTGGGGCATGTTAGTATGGCTGTTAGTATAAAAGCATCATGTTACACTCTGACTCCTCAATTTACTTTTTTGTTTCAGTTGGTTTATTTTTATATTAACCTTACCCTGCCCATTTTGACCATGTAGAGTATTTCAGCAGAAGTAATGCTGATAACAAGAGACAAATAAATTAGTAAAGGAACAACACACACATTAAACCTTCTTTCACTGGTGTTTCTGTTGTAATATTCACTCTGTTCTGTAAATGGTCTTTTACTTATATAGCGCTTCTCAACCATTGAAACCGTTCCCAAAGTGCTGTACAGTAATCTAAGCTTTTAACAGTAGTCTAATTCACCTAATCACACTCACATTCACACACCAATGGGGACACAGCTGCCATGCTGGCCTCCACCGGGGGCAACTTGGGGTTCAGTGTCTTGCCCAAGGACACTTCGGCATGTGGACAGGAGGAGCTGGGATCGAACCACCAACCTTGGGGTTGATGGACAACCACACTACCCTCTGTGCCACAGCCGCCCCTGTGAGGTTCTTGGCTCTAGTTCTGGTAATGTTGGCAACTTTATAGACAATTTAATTCACACGCTGAAGATGTTTGCGTGAATACACAAGAAAATATTGCGTGAGTGTGAGAGAGAGTCTCAATAGTCACTTAGAGGGAGGATTTCAGATGAGAAGGGGTACAGTAGAAACCCTTATTATTCATTCAGTTTTCATACTAAAGAGTTAAAAACCTATATGTGATTAAATACACAACACAATAAAATAGGTGTTGTGAACTTAATAAAATCTTTCTGACTGTTGGAAACAGAAAACATGACATTACGATGGAGATTAATCATGTGAACTGTAAAATTGATTAATTGTACTTGTATCATAAGTACAGACTGTATTCACATGGAATGAAACAATCAACTATTTTAATTTGGAATAAGTCCTTTAATGAAAGGGACATGGTTTAAATTACAAATACATCTAGAATTCAGTCTATGTAGCAAATACAACACATCACAACTTGGCCATGAAAGAACAAACAGGATTATTTTAGCCTGAAAACATCATGTTAGCCTGGATGAGTTAAAACACATTTGAAGGACAGGGACCCATTCTCTCCAGCCAGATGTTTTCACCAGTCATTAGTTTCAATGACACCCCTTTTCCACCAACACTGAACAAGTTCCGTTCCAGTTGGCGCACTTAATTTTGAATCGTTTGGAGAATGTGGACCAAAAATAAATTGGTTCAGAACCCAAAAAGTTGGTTCCCAGCTGGAACCCAAAACTTGCAGGTTTTCCATGACCTCAAGTGCGAACCGTGACGTCATCAGTGGACGAGTCATATTCTACAGGTTGGGAGAGGATGGTAGCAATGGTCTCTGGTCTACTATGGGAATAGTCTTCTACGTCTTCTGATCATTAATAGCTGGTCCAAAAACAAATATCTGTAATAACAGAACAAAAGCTTGCAGCTAATCAATGCTATCCGCCATCTTGCTCCTACTTCTGTTGTGCATTGTTCAACACCCTCCGTTGATGATGCATCCTTGATTACAATGGTTTCACTCAAAACTGGTGAAAATGAGGGCTTCTTCCAGCAGCACCAAGGTTCCAAGAATCCTGAATGGAACCGGTTCAAGAACCAGAGCTGATTTGGGGGAAAAAGGGTTGTTGCCACTGCCCCTACCAGGGCTGCCCTGCTATGCTGGTGCCCCAACCAACCAGTAGGACTCGCTAGTGTAGCAACAAGGACGAGAACCCTCACTGGCTTCCCACCATAGACTGTACGTAAAGATGGATGGCATGACAGCTCCCAAAAAGTGAAGCCAAAACATCTCGATCGCCCCCTGGTGGCTGGCTGCAGTATAGGTCGTAAACCCCGCCCCTCCATGTTAGTGGATGGGAGATGGGCCAAACAGAAAAGTCAAAGTACACGTCAAATCAAATGTTCCCAAAGATGGTTTCTGTCATTTTAGGTAGCTTTTATCACTGTTGTTTGTTCAAGTGTTAATTTTTCTGATAAGTTTGGTTTTAATTTGTTATTTGATGCTATAAAAAGGGGGTGAGACGTCATGATTGACAACTGTGAGTGTGCTCGCGATTGGTTAGGGCGGGTGCGTGGTGCAGAATCTGGCTCCAAATGACATCACCAGTGCAAGATGGCAGCACCCGTATCCAGGTTATTTTGGCTTTATTTTTGTACGGTAGGAGGAAGTGGAGACGCGTCGTCCATCTTTATATACAGTGTATGCTTCCGACCCACAAACAGACAATTGTGTTTGTTGGATAGTACAACCAAGCTGGAGACACCACTGCAATGGTGGAAGTGGATCACGGAGCAGGAACTTATCCCTTGCTCCATCAGTTCTTTTTGTAGATAAGATAAAATGGAACTTTAATCCCGAAGGAAATTCTTGTGCCAGAGATTGCTCAAAAATTACAACAACATAAGAATAAAAAGAATAGAGTAATAAATGTAAAGTGAATAGAGTAAATGCTAACACCAGTGCCTATAATAACAATAAAGTAAAATATATTGAGTAAAATTAATAAAATAAAATTGAAAAATAATATTGCACATCATATTGTACGTATTTGGTTTGTATTTCATGCGATGCCTGTTTGTGGCACAGTAAAGTAAACTGAACTGAAAATGTATTTAAAGCTACCTTTTGAAACCGTAACGCTGATGTATTGCAGCCAAAGTACTGTTCACAGTAAAAAAAAAAAACAGCACCCCTGATTACTTCTTGAATTATTTAATAAAAGTAGGGGGTGTGTATAGCCATAAGATGTGAGGTAGTATTGCCAACCTGCCTTGAAAGATGTAAGACTGGTGTGGGCTCATGCTCTTACTTTAGTGTCTGGATGGAACAAGTTAGGTATTAACATTAAAAACACCCCTGAACTATATATAATTATCAGCTTGTTATTTAGGAAGTAGGTTAGGTTGTAAAATTGCTGGTGGTTATACTGTTGTGTGTAATTGTTATGTTGTTGCAGAGTTAGCATGTAGCTATTAGAAATTTTGATTCTGTTGTGTTGTCTGATGTTAAGGGTATTGTCTAATTTTGACCACATCATTCCGCTGTGTTATTGCTGACCACTGAGGATCACAAAAGAATATCACTGAACTCTTGTCATCTTGTTATTGTATTTAGTTTTTACTTCTGTGTCATGCCAAACATATATATATATATATATATATATATATATAGCAACTAATTAAATAGATAGGTCTTTAATTTCTTTTTAAAACTTCCAGGAGAGTTTGCTGTTCTAAGATCCAGGGGCAGGGTCTTCTATTTCTACCTGAAAACACATAAAGGGACAATAATAAATCTATCTAGCGATACTTTCAAATAATATTTATATGAAAGTTTTAAAATAAATTGTATACCGAATTGTAGAAATTCAAGAGAAAACAAATGCCACACGCTTGACATTTATCCTGATAAAGGCCTTTTTTCACCCTCCTCCCCATGCTTTCTCCAAATAACTGCTAACTCCATGTTGTGTGAAAAGCCAACTCTGCACCATGCATATTTACAAAATCACATTGTGTTTGTATCATAGGCTACTAAACCAAGTATTGCTTACTTCCCAGTAAAAAAATCGAGGAGAAAACAAAATCAAACTAATTTTGTCCATAACTTAGATGACACCTTGAACAAATATGCTATTGTAAGACAAGTGTGACAACCAACAGGAAGTGGAGGGTTATTAAAAACCTTTAGAGCAAAAAATAAAAATAAAAATAAAAACTGATTTGACTAGCAGCTTTTTGTGATGTGTTTTGTGTTATGGTTTAGAACTTGGAACACATTTCCATAAAGTAGGCCTACTATTTTTTTTTCAGTTTTATAGCCCTCCATACATCTTCCAGGGCCCGCGGGTCAGTCTCCTGGAGGCTACATTTGTTACGGACTAATTTTCTGTGCGTTTATTTTTGCTCGAATTTGAACTGAATGCGCGGCAGTATTCCCGACGTCAGGACGTGGGCCGGCACAGAGCTCTGGCACTCTCTGCCAGGGAGGGCGGCGCATGGGCTAATGCTGCTCTGAGTGGTGGCTGTCTGTGGGGCCATAACAAGGCGGAGATGATGGAAAACAAGCAGGTAATTTTAATTTTTTTAGTTTTTAACGTTACACTTTGTGTTTTTAAATGTGGTTTGTAAAGTAAAGGGAAATTAGCCTGTTAAAAGGAATAAAGTGTTAAAAAGTGTTTGAGTAGCAGCAGCAGCAGGGGCGGCGCATGGCAATTGAGCTTTGTTCTGGCAGTTAATTTGTATCGTGAAGCTGTTGACACACACGCGCCTAACTGGCTACATTATGTGGGGTGTCCTCGCGAGGGCTTTTTCTTTACAAGTTATCATTGTTTGTCATGTGTTCTTTTGTTAAACGTTGTTTTACTTGAGTTTTATTTTTTTTTTCTTCTTTTCCTGCACTACGGCTCGGCTGAGGCCCACCTGCCGCTCATTAGCCTTGAAAACCTGCCAGTGTGTATTGTAATGTATTTCACTAGAAATGTCACACATTTAACCTAACAGTACTCCGGACCATGTCCAGTGTAAGCCATAGTGGCTTAGATATTTTAAAAGTTTTCCTGTGTTTTCCGTCTTTTCCAGTGCTGTGTGGCGGTATTTTAAATGTGTTTTCAAACAGTGACCTTGTTGCTGCGTGTAGGCTACGCTTAAATTTCGGTTTGCATTATCTCACAGCTTTGACAGCAATAAAAGCAGCCATGGTGTTTAGGCTACTGTGCTGGATTATCCAACTGGGTCACATTTAAGTCCATTTAAGATCATATTTTGTGCTGAATCCAATGGCTAGCCTACTTGGTGGGAATAACACATTTAAAAATCTTTAACACTATATGCTGAATGATTTTGACTAAATTCAATCTGAGAACATTTGATAATGTTAACATTTTAGAATATATTAGCACATATAGAAAATGTTAATACAGTTCCATACAGTAGCCCTGCAATAAACCGCACCTTACTCGAAATGTTCATTTTTTGTTGTTTGTTTTATGGTATGTCTTCTAGTGTTTAGAAAGTTTTCCACCATAGAGCATCTCCCAATATTCAGCAGTCTAACACAACCTCACAAACTACAGTATAAAATGACCATAAAGTTGACTCAATTATCCACACTTGTGGAATTTTCACTCTTATAAGTGCTCAAAGCCACAGCTGTGGGTATTGGGACAGGCTCCAAAAACCTTTTTACGAGTTTCACTGTGGATGCCGTCTGTGAGTGATTTGCTATCACCACTATTACACTTCAGATGATGATCAGCAGCAGCCAGGTTTTTGCTGTTGTTGATTCTTGTCCTTAGTACTTGTAGTGAGTTAGCCTGCTGTAGTAGCCTAATGTTTTTCTGAAAATGATGAGATGCAATGATCTGTACAGTGTACAGGGTTTCTGTTTATGGTCCATAAGTGTAAATGGGTGTGTGGTCATCAGATTTCAAATGGCATTGATTTCTCAATTCACTCAGCAAGAACAGTGTAATAAGTTCAGAAAATTGAATCATTTTGCGGCTCTGAAGACCTGGAAAAGGCTGTATCACAATATAACAATGGTTTCATATTCCAATACTGATATTATATGTAACCCAGCTGTTGTTAGCTATTATAGCTACTTAAGTATACGTGATTTGGAATAAGTGGGCAGTAGGCCTACAGGGACAGATACTGATCCTGTTCAGAAGGGCTGCTGTTAGTTGGAAAGGTGCTGTTGCTGAGGAATTGTTCCCACTTTGTTTCTCCCTCAGGTGCTGAACCCTGAGCGGCTGCAGGAGCTGCAAACCTGGCTGAAAACAACCAATACCACGCTGGCTCAAGTTAACGGCCAGAGGAAGTATGGAGGACCACCTGAGGGTGAGAGAGGCTGCTCAGCTCAAATACACCGCAACAATGAAACTAGCTGCTTGGGGAGACTAAAAGACACCCAGATGTGGTCATTAGGACTGCATCTAAATATTAGTTTCAATATCCATTAGTGGTATTAGTTTCTATTAATTAATTGTTTAGTCTATCAATGACAGAAAATAGTCCAAAATGGCAGAAAATAGTAAAAATAGCCATAACAAGTTCCCAAGTGCCCACATCTTAGAGGTGGTCCATGCCCCACTGTGTCTGTCCAGCACCCACAATCACAAACACACACCCACTTGACGAGAAATCAATAACCAGTCCATACCTCGCCATACCACAGCACAATGCTGCATCATATATCATATGTGCAGAGATGGCACAGAGACAGTACAATGAAACTGTAAAACAACATAAAAGCTGCTGCTGTGAGAAGTGGAGACGATGGTTACGCACTGTAACAATCCAGCAGAGAGCAGAGGAGGAGAGAAAACAGCTCTCCATGGCACTTCAAATAACAATCACTCTGACAAAACACTCAATACAGAGGGAGTCAAAGAAAAACAAATAAAAGAGCAGGGGGAGTTAATAGATCATGAGAATAGTTAGAATTAGAATAAGTTCTTTCAAATTAAACATCTTAAGATATGAGTGGAAGGTTTTGTTCTTGCAACTGTATTTATAAAATTTTTTTGACTCAAATGTAGCTTCACCAAGTCATGTGATATTCTACTTCAGTACACTTTAAGAACAAATATTACTGGGACCACTATAGAAAATTGCAGAGGAACATTTAATATCCAGGAATTCACATTATAGAAGCTACCGATGACATGTAACAATTTGGCCACAATCTGGCACATTGACCACACTTGGTCCAGCCATATATTAGGTTTCCACCTGGTCTTGTTTCTAGCTTGTACTCGTCTTCTTCACTTCCTTTCCTGGAGCATTGCTGCGTTTCTTGCTGTATTACCACCACCTGTAGGTCAGTGTCACAGCAGGACAAAAGCAGCTGCGTCTAATGTCACTAATGGGGGGGGGGGGTTGATTAAGGTATGGCAGGTAGCAAGTCCTTTCTCCCAGCAGACATTCTGACCTGTCATCATAGGAAAAGCACAGGTGTTGCTAATAACATTAACATGGCTCTGTTCTATTCAAGTGTCCCAGTAAGTCATGGCAGTGACAGTGAGCCAGCATCTACAATACCAGGAGCCTGAAACTGAAGCAGCTAAATGGAATTCAGCCATTATTCATTTTTTTATTTCTACCTGGGCTTTTCCAAATGCGTTCTGTAACACAGTAAATCCAGGGTGTGACCAAAAATCTGTCAAGTGCAACTAAACCTTTTCATTAGTCGCAGCACTGCGCCTGAAATTTAGCAGGTCAGATTTTTTTTTAAATGTCTAAACTAACTTTTTAACAAATGCCAACTGGGTGTGCAGACATTTTCCTTAAAATAAATACAACATATTTTCAGTAGTTTATTTTGTCAGCATATGGGGATTTTATATACATCTTGCACATGTGCCGCGCATGTATCTCTGTGTGTGTGCGTGTGTGTGTGTGTGTGTGTGTGTGTGTGTGTGTGTGTGTGTGTGTCCGCGTCCTGTACTTCTCCCACATTCCTTGCGCGCGAATGAGACAGATTGTGTTGAACAGTGCTTTTGCTGTCGGAGCATCGACGTTCCAAATTGAAACGTTAAAAAAGCCAAGAAACACGTTCTGTGCCCAGACACATGACACTGGCCGTGTTTGTTGTAATGAAAAGATGCTGTAGAGCAGGTTTCAATGGTTATCACTAAGCGTACAGATGACGTTTGTAATGTTTTGGGGGCACTTCTTCTTTTGATATTACCCAGGTGAGCAGCAATGCAACATAATTGCTAATGACTTCACCATCACTGCCATATATTCTAAATGTTTGTCAGTAGTGGAAAGAAAAAGGATTTGTTTCCAGCATTACAGTATTACTGTAGCTTACTGTATTTTAGATGATTAAACTTGATAGATGTATTAAAGTCACACTTGACTGAAATGTGTAAAGTTTGATGTCTTGAGAAAACAAACATAACAGAAACAGTGAAATTACAGAATGAAGTCGCACTCATCATTTTTGTCTTGTATGGATGCAGATTTACTGTAAAGTCAGACTCCAGCCTTGTTTACAGGAATAAAGCAGATTCAAAAGATCAAATGAAAATTTTCTAAATTCAACAAACTACATCTGCACATTTTATTCCTCAATAACATTTGTATGATCTTGAGAAAAAGAATGTTAGTTTAACAGAATTATTGATAATGACCACTTCAGTGATGAACATATTCAGTGTTGTGATGCTCTGATGAACTCACTGCGGGATGTATTACCCCATTTAATACAGATGTTTTCACTTTGTGAGATTTTGGGACCAAAATTAAGAGTGTAGCATTTTGTGTTGTGAAAATTGAGCCAAAGCAAGTGTAAAACATGTTAGATATCTGAAGTCTGTGGCATGTAGGCAGAAGCTATATCAGGCTGTGACTGCACAGACCATACCTGTTAGTAAGATCAATTCATGAGACCATGTGACAAAATGTCAGATCTACTCTCCATTCTGCTGTCATTCAGTGTGGAACGGCCCCACCCCAGGAGCCCGCTGTGAGGTTTTCATCAGCCAGATCCCGCGGGATGCCTACGAGGATCTGTTGATCCCCCTGTTCAGCTCTGTGGCGCCCCTCTGGGAGTTCCGGCTCATGATGAACTTCAGTGGCCAGAACCGTGGCTTCGCCTACGCCAAATACGGGTCACCAGCTGCAGCTACAGAGGCCATCCGCCTGCTTCACGGCCACATGCTGGAACCCGGCTCCATCCTCAGTGTCCGCCGCAGCACAGAGAAGAGACATCTCTGTCTGGGAGGCCTGCCAGCCGCCACCAAGCAAGAGGAACTACTGCAGGTACAACAGCTTGGTGGCTTGTCTTTGTTATAGAAATGTAGTCATTTTTTACCTGCACTGATACTGTGTGTATATGTGTATAATATATATGTGTGTGTATATATGTGTGTGTGTGTGCATATACATGTGTGTGCGCGTGTGTGCATATACGTGTGTGCGTGTGTATATGTGTGTGTGCATATACGTGTGTGCGTGTGTGCATATACGTGTGTGCGCGTGTGTGCATATACGTGTGTGCGCGTGTGTGCATATACGTGTGTGCGCGTGTGTATATATGTGTGTGTGTGCGTGTGTGCGTGTGTATATGTGTGCGCGTGTATATGTGTGTATATGTGTGTGTGCGTGTGTATATGTGTGTGCGCGTGTATATGTGTGTGCGTGTGTATATGTGTGTGTGCGTGTGTATATGTGTGTGCGTGTGTATATACGTGTGTGTGCGTGTGTATATACGTGCGTGTGTATATACGTGCGTGTGTATATACGTGCGTGTGTATATACGTGTGTGTGCGTGTGTATATACGTGTGTGTGTGCGTGTGTATATACGTGTGTGCGTGTGTATATACGTGTGTGTGCGTGTGTATATACGTGTGTGTGCGTGTGCGTATATACGTGTGTGTGCGTATATACGTGTGTGTGCGTGTGTATATATGTATGTGTGTGCGTGTGTGTATATGTGTGTGTGTGTGTGTGTATGTGTGTGTGTGTACGTATATGTACGTGTGTGTGTACGTATGTGTATGTGTGTGTGTGTGTGTGTGTGTATATATATGTGAATAGAATTTTATTTGCGCACTGTGGCAACAAGCAAGAGGGACAGGAATTAGGGTTGTTAGCATAAACTGCAGGAGCTAGCATGGCTAGCATGCTAACAAGAGCATTGTACAGTTTGCAACAGTTTCTTAACGAACGCTTAATTGTAATTACCTTCTACTATTGTCCTTGCACTTACCGCAGCCAGGCAGCATCCTTCCTTCTTGGATTATTACACTGTGGGGTTATAGGTCAACGATATAGACAATATTTCCTAAATGAGAGGCCAATCACACAGCCCTCTCTCAAAGTGGCTGTTCATTGGAGAGGCTGGGGATTTCATGAGTCAAGTTCAGTCTCATTGACATCTGTGTGGCAAATGAGGCACGATCAATTTGCAACTAGTGAATAAGTCTCACTGAAATGAAGTGCTATTATAATCACCATTGGGGTTTTTTTGTTTTGTTTTTTTCTTTGCCCACTATTTTATAAATTCTTTGCAGCACACGTCTTTACATGAAGCCGAACTAAATTGATATTAAATGGGGAGCACATTTTGGACTGAGCGCACCTTTATTGGTGCATACAGTTTGGGTGTAATCAGCCAGAATAACTCCGGTGTCTGTTGTATGTGTGGTGTGGTAAAACACAGCATTGAGGGCTGTAGTGGTACATAAAAGGTTGGCTTAACTATCGCTATCAGGTGAACCTTTGCTAATATTAGCTAACCTCACTGCCATAGAGAGACGGAGTCCTGACACCACCTCCAGGCTAGCCTCTGTTTCACCAACCTGTTACTATCCATATCCAAGACAAATGAGTAGCACTTGATATCAGAATTAGAACCATTTGTGAGTTTAGGTTTTAAGTTGAAGGATGATTCATTGGTTAGCATACAAAAAAACCCAGGTCCCATTCAGTTTTATCAGTGCTGCAGAGTACATATATAATACTTTATTTGTAACTTTTGGTTTCTCCCCAGCCATTGTACAAGAAAGTTTAAAGCCCGGAGAATCCAGAAGTAAAAGCTCTCTCATTGGCTAGATGACAGACGGCTCTCTGGCTTACAACACTGAAAATTAAGCTGTCCAATGAGAGTGCCTATTACTACTGTGCAAAAAATGTTGTGTATATGTATTGTCTTTGTAACAAACGTCTGCTCCCAGGCGCTTCGTGTACTGATAGAAGGGGTGGAGAGAGTGTCTCTGAAGGCTGGACCTGGTATAGAGGGGGTGTCTGCTATAGTCACCTTCTCATCCCACCACGCTGCTTCTATGGCCAAGAAGATGATGGTGGAAGGTATGTGAGCCCCTGCTAATGGTGATAGACTGATACATGGGATCTGTGTATTGCTGTAAATATAGTCCCATTTATGTTGTGTAAATGTGATTCTGTGGCAGCATATGCAACACAGCCTTTCAGTAACTGTTATGTCTGAGCTTATTTACACATTTTATGGCTGACTGAAGTAACGTAACTACCCCTCACACACCAGGAAAGGCTCGCTTTCACAGCTAACCCGCTAGATTCCGTCACACACAGGTTACCCACAAGGCCATCTTCCTTAAAGAGGAAGGCTCAGCAGGTAACACACAGGTGCAGGCTCTGGGTGCGCTAACCAGAAGTGGAAGAAGGATCAGGTCCTTAAGCAAAAGTACTAATAGCCCACTTTGAAAATACTCCACTACAAGTAAAAGTTCTGCATTCTAAAACTTAAGAGTAAGTATTATAGGAAAACGTACTAAAAGTAGTCATGTAGCAGTAAACTGGTCCCTGTCAGTGTGTTCCTATTCTATCTGCTGTTTCTGGATTTATATTCCTGCTGCATTAATGTGGATGTTGCCTTTTACTGCTGTAGATGTTTAAGGTTGAGCTTATTTGAACTCCTTTATATATACTGTTAGCACTATATGTGAATTTACGGTCTGTTATTTTGGAGAAAATGTGTATATCCAGATATATATCGTATATCATGGCATAGCCTAAAAATATTGAGATATTATTTATAAGCCATATCACCCAGCCCTAGACCAAGCAGAGATGTGTTAAGATGAAAACCCAGAGCAGTGATGTACACAAACACTAATGTTGCAACAGAACAGAAGAAAAAGCCCCATGATGAGCTTCTGAGTGTTGTCATTGAACTATTTGACACATACAGATGCTTTGATTCATTACGTGGATGTCAAATGTCCTGCAATGTAATTTTTTTTTTCTTCTCAAAAGCATTGATAGACCAGAAAAAAATTGCCTTATGACTTGCAGGACTTGGACTTTGTTAAAAATACTCAAAAACAGCTGTGGTCCGAACCATTTCTGTAAGCGACAATCCAACATTCACACCCACTTCACGCTGTCGCAGCTGTGCAGAGGTGAGAAAGGAGCCAGGATTTGAACTTCTCTCTGGGCTCTCTTTAGTCAGTCACTTTTCATGTGAACAACACTGTGAATGTCTGAATATGTGCAGTTATCCCTGTATTTACAGAGCATCACATCTCCCCCTTCTCTATGATGATCAGCTTTTTCATCCACCTCTGAGTGTGGGCGTTCGTAACCGCTATGATTGGACACATTGTACGAATCAGTTCTTTTCTTGCATAACCCGACACTTATCTCTAAAGGATTTTTTAAAAAGAATCACAGCCATTCTCAGCTTCTGTAGAAAATGGCTGAGGTCCCTAATACTGAACTTTCTCTTCTTTATGTCTTTAGCATTCAAGAAGAAGTTTGCGTTGACCGTCTCAATCAAGTGGCAGTCAACAGTGAAGCCAAGCCTGGACGAGCCACTACCTCCACAGAAACCTTCAAAGAGCCTCCTGCCATCACCCCTGAAGCCATCGTGCCACATCCTGAACTCTCCACGGCCCTCTGTCCTGCCTCCTCGCCTGGCCCGCCCTCCATCCATCCCTCCGGGTTTCTGCAGAGCAGTGGGAGGACCCACTGCCCCCCAGCACCCTCCACCTCCCAGCTCCTCCTCCACCTCGTCTTTCTCCCAGGGGCCTCTAGTGTCTACAGCATCCTCAGCATCCCCCATGATGCTCCTGCATAAGGTGTGTGAGGAGACTGGGGTTGGCAAGCCACTCTACGAGATGCACTACAGCTGCACTCTGCCTGATGGATTCCTCCTCTTTAACTATAAGGTGGTTATCCCCGGGATAACCATGGCCTTTAGAGGGCTGGTTATGATCTTGCCAAGACCCACTGTTGAAACCACGGTGGAGGAGGCTCACCAGGCTGCAGCCCAGCAGGTCCTGCACCGGCTCAGATAAGCAAGCTCATCAGTCCACCTACTTCTACAGCACTGTTTCAGGCTCTGTTTGTTTCGTCAATATTATATAAAAAAAAAAAGATGTTTGATCGTTATATGTAGTTTGTTGATTTATGCATGCTTTTATTAGAGTAGTTGCAGACTTATTTGTCTTGTTTGAACTTCTGTGGTTTGTTTCATGCATGCTTTTTATTGTGTGTTACTGTTGGATCGGTTCCTCATTTTAATTAAATGAGATTTGAAGAAAATGTGATTGTGTTGTAACTTTACATAAATGTATGGAATGAAGGATAAATGGAAAAATAGAAATATTACTTTTTCATTTTTAATTGACCGCTTACAAAATGTGAGGATCGCCAACAGGAAGTTGGATATGGTGCATGTCCACTTCCCTTTTCCCGGGACTCTGTTCTTCAAATGTGGCTTAACTTATCCAGGCTAACATGCTGTTGTCAGGCTAAAATAATCCTATTAATTCTCATCCAGCTAATTTGGTTCTGTGAAAGCAGTGTGAGGATTGGTTTGTTAATCCTGGATGAAGTTATCTTGAATAACAGTGTACTCTAATTTCAAAATAAAGGCAAAATGAGTAGAGAGTTGAAACCATGATCAGCATTCATATTCAGCATTCAGCTGAGTGCTGATCATGTGATTGCAGTTATGTGCCATGGGGTAGATGTGTTGGGAACCCTCCCAGCATGCAAAGGGGCAATAGATTAATGGACATCAGTCTAATGTCATGTGTGTTCCTGCGTTGTTACTGCTGTTATTGTGTTCTACGTTCTATAACCACTCTGTTAAACATGACCAATGAATATAGTCAGACTACAAGTGATGTTGGTGCATAAATGGTGAGATACTCCCCAATGGACATGCAGTCTAACATGATAAACATCGGCGTGCTATTAAAATGAAATCTTACTAAAATCTCTTAAAAAGCAGCTAACTTGCATGGACAATTTTCAGGAAAGTGAGTTGTGCAGTTATTCATTTAATACATTTTAGTGTTCAAATGACAAATTCCCATTTAATGTCAACTTAAATGCCATATGTTGTGACCAATTTTTGGTCTTTTAGCAGTTAGAAGCTTTGAGTTGACTTTTTGCTTGCAGTAAAATAGTGATCATTACACCAACAGATCATAGTATGTAGCTTATTAAAATCACTAACATTAAATTCACCTCGGGGCACCACCCTTGAAAAAGGGACAGAGAAATAAATGAATAAATGCAACCAAGAATGAATCAAATTAATACAGCGATGAACAATTAATAAATTCATGAATGAAATTCTGAATACCACGACAGAAAATTAATGCATGAAAAGAGGACCATTGTAGCAGTGAATGATTATCTTGGAAAGTTGTGTTAACTCGTGTAAACACAGGGAATCACTAAGTGGAAAACTTTAATACTGACCAGTGGAATCACCTTAATGCATCGCAGCTGAGAGGTTATTAGGAAGCAGAGTGAAATGCTTTACAATTCATGATTATATTGAAGGAAGATCCGATTCCTGATCTAACGCTAAATTACATTAGGTAATCTATAGCATCAACCCCAATATCACAGGAAAGTAAAGTTCCACCTGATGCTTCAGATAGCCNATTTAACTAACATTAAATTCACCTCGAGGCACCACCCTTGAAAAAGGAAAAAGGTAGCCAATTAATTAATTCAGTCTCAGTCTAAAGGTTGCTACAGAGTTCTTGACTTGTGTACAGTGACCTTAATACTTAATACAGCGATGAACAATTAATAAATGTATGAATGAAATTCTGAATACAATGACAGACAATTAATGCATGAAAACAGGACTATTTATACCGGATGACGCAGTGAATGATTAGTTGGCAAGTTGTGTTAACTCGTGTAAACACAGGGGATCACTAAGTGGAAAACTTTAATACTGACCAGTGGAATCACCTTAATGCATCGCAGCTGAGAGGTTATTAGGAAGCAGAGTGAAATGCTTTACAATTCATGATTATATTGAAGGAAGATCCGATTCCTGATCTAACGCTAAATTACATTAGGTAATCTATAGCATCAACCCCAATATCACAGGAAAGTAAAGTTCCACCTCGTGCTTCAGATATCCAGGGCAGAAGTCTCCCCGGAAGGCAGGAGGGAGGTGTTTCTCTTGGGCCCGATCTGGAGCTGTCGGGCCTCCTCGGGTGTGCTCGTCCCCACGTGGCAACTCGGCTCGAGTCACCTGTCTCTCCGTCAGTCATCTTCGTGGTACGTTTAGTCCCTCGTAGCAACTCGGCTTGAATCGGTATTTTCTCTCTCTGTCAGCAGGGAGAGGAATGGTAGCCTAACATCTTCACACACCCCCACTTGGCTGGGGTGTGCAGGATTCAGAGTTTCTTCAGTTCTAACTTTTGTTGTGTTTGAAAGAAGATTGTTCCACCTCTGTGTTCTGACAGTTCTTGCTTCCAAAGTTGGCTGGATGAGGCGGAGGGCCTTCAGCACGTTCTGTGCGCTTCGGATACAGCTGACGGGCAATCTTCTGGGCCCCCTCGGTATAGGCCAGTGGTCAGGCTCTAAAGATAACAGTCAACCAGAGATCAACAAGAGGCAAAAAAGAAGAGCCAGAGGGAGAAAAAAACGAGAATAAGAGAGTAGAATACAATAGGGAGATCTTAGGGGGCCTTCTTGTTTTGTAGTCTTCTGTAAAAGGGGCTGCAATGTCCGATGTCAATGGCGCGAAACTTTACTCCACCCATCCTAGATTTATTCTATCTTAACTATTTTCTTTGTTCCTATTTCTTTCTGAATAATAAATTTAGGTAATAGTGTATCACGTCTAATGCTTCCATATTTAATAGTGTGGCATTCTCTGCTGCAGAACGATACCAAACACCTTATTAAGACAGAGAGTTAAACCAGGTTTAAATGGCAACATGTTGTAACAACACACCTACATATTTACCATGAATGTCTGTATATATATATATATGCATAGGTGTACCTATATGCACAGCAAATTAATGGGTGAATCAGAATAAACACAATATATATACCAGGGTTCCTTTGATCACAGATGTCTGTCTTTCTCCTAAGAGGAGAAGCAAGCACATGCTGTGTGTGTGTGTGTGTGTGTGTGTGCGTGTCACAATTGGGGAATCTGTTAACAATTCAGTGACACATAAACTTAACCCATGCACATAGATCTCTATGTATATCCACATATATGTATCTCCATAGGTATAGCAGATGAATTAAGTAAAACGATTACTACAGGCCATCCAGCTCTGATCTCTGCTACAGGAATGTAGATGGGGGGGGGGAGATGCAGAAGAAGGCTCACCCCCACACAGACACATCTGCACTGAGATCGTATCAGGCATTTCAAACTAAATGTTAGTTCATTACAAGCTGTGATCAATTTACATGTTATGTAAATGCATATTCACATTTCCTGTTTCATTAGCTATTAAACAAAACCAGACCTCCCATCTTTATCTTCATCTGGATTAGTGGATAGGTGTAAACCATTCCTGTTGGTTCAGGGTTTATTATACCTACATCAAAATCAGCATGTTAAATGCTAAACTTCAGTATTTTTCAGAGGGTTAGTTAAACACAGCGTAATGATTAATATACATTTAACTCAGCATGGCAAAGTCAGTTCCTTTGTTCTTGTGTCAAGAGTTCAGAGTCTTGAATCTTCAGCCCAGATCCTGGAATATGGGAGTATTTGACTAGTTAACTACAGGCCTGTTGTAAATTGGGCAATTATCACTTAGCTTTCTCTTAATGTCCTCCCTGAGTCCTGATGGGTCATGGTTTATGGCCCAGAGGTCATACTGAAAACGTGATGTTTAGGGAAACTTCATCCTTAACAGAGACTTGTTTCATGGCAGAGACCATGGCTGTGTCACACTTTAATGGAGGTGAATTCTTTCTCAATTTAAGATGTAGAATTATTCATCATCAGTCTCCTTATCACACTACAAAATCAAAGAAAGAAAGTAACCCTAATCTGGATTACTCGGTTATCCACACAGGCCCTGGTCAGTCATATGTAAACAGAGGGTATGGATTTATTCGTGAAGTGTTCCAGAAGAAAAACATTTCCCTAATACATGAATGCTCTCTATGTGACTGCAGGGATTTCTGAAGGAATGCTGCTCTAAAAACAGATTTTTTTCTAATTACTCTGACCAAACTGATCTCCGGCAGCTTTATGCATGATGAGGACCTTTGACTTCTTGGACTTGAATAGTTTGATTAACATCAATGATCTGTTCCTCACAGCACACTATTATACAATGTTGATTCCATGTCTTTCAGACATAATCCAAACACATTATATTTCATGTAAACTCCAAATGTTTCCTGGATGGTGTTCTCTAATGACAGTGTTCCCTTTTAAGAAACATCATGTTAAACACTTCCAGTTGGATGTGTGTTTTCAGGGCTGCACGATGTTCAACATGCTCTATAGAGGACTAGACAAGAAAAGATTCTGCAGAGTGTCTGTGTTTGAAGCATTCAGCTGATGTGGTTGGGGTTGTGGCTGAACAGAAAGTAATGGCTAGGCCTCAGAGGTCCTCCTCTTGATCTCATCTATAAGATCTGCTCTGGAAAGATCAACCTGTGGAGAGAAAACAAGGAAAAGGAGACAGTGAGGTTAGCCCTGCAACCTAGTTCTAACCACTGTAAACTTTTCTTTCTGCCTAAATAAACTGGTGTTGGTGTGTGCAATGTGTAACTTGTATCTGACATACACATCCCTCTTTATAGAGCTTTGGTGATCTATGTCAAGGCTGGCTGGGTGGGTGGGTAATACTCTTTATTAATGTTATCAATAATAATGCTTATCAAAAATAAACTTTGATTCACATGGTCTTTTGTATCTTCTTCTATGTATGTGACAGCAGGGATACAGTGTGTGTATTTTTATCAATCGTACCTCCTCTCTGGTGGCCACGACTCTGAGTTTGACCACTCCATCTTTCAGCTCCTGTTCTCCCAGTATGGCCACCAGGGGGATCCCAGACTCCTCACAGTGCTGCAGCTGACTCAGCAGTTTAGGGTTCTTCTTGTACATCACCTCTGCCTGGATACATGCACAAACACACACAGAGCATTCAGTCGGCTGTAGTTCTACTGTCATTTTTAACAGTCTTAATATTTAATAGTCTTTGCTATATTACAGCATCTTTGAAAGTGGGAATCAGAGAGTCAACACAAAAATAAGGAATGGTTTAATTTCACCATAATTTGCAAGTAATCATACCAATTAGACCAAGTATATGAATGACTATTGTAATCTTTAAAAAAACTCTAAAAAGTTTTAGTCCAATAGGGATGTAAAGATTAACAGATACCAAGAGTCAGAGATATGAATACACTGATAAACAATCACAGATCTAAACCAGATTCTGAGAAATTTGTAAAAAAAAAAATTTTTTAATTTTAAAAATGTAAAATTGATGTGGCTGTCAAAAATGATCTTTACAAATAACTCCCTCTCTCTCCCAAATCACATAGCTACTTTAACAGCTCCAGTGTGGGGCGGCTTTAAGAAGAGTTGCTAACCTTAAGCACAAAAGAAGGGGGGTGGGGATGGGGTAAATGAATTGGGGAGCACTGGGGGAACTTGTGCTTCTCCACGTCTGTGAACGTGATGAACATGGTGGGCCATTACGCAGCGTTGACTGGGACACTGGTGTAGTTCTTCTCCTCTCCTCCTCTTGGGGGAAAGAGGAAACTGCCGGTCTGTCCCTGGGGTTTCCTAAGTCAACCGCCTCTTCTTCCCCCTCCAGTGGTTCAACACGGCGGCTGAAGTGGCAGCAGCAAAATACTTTTTGCCCCAATGCTTTTGGCCCTGGGCACCATGCTCGTGGGTCGCTGGCTGCTCAGGTGTCTGGAATCTGGGGCCTTTAAAGCCCCCGCTGCGCCCTCTTGCCGGCATAGCCGCAACAGGGAATCCATTATGACCTGCTTATCCTGGTCTGGTCGGCTGGAGCGATTAAGCCACAGCAAAGCCCATGACACGGCCACAGCCCTGAACTGTACCTCTAGACACACAGAGGATAAGGTACGCAACGACACATACCTCCTCCCAAATAGCCGGATTTGGAGAGTCCTTATCTAAAAGGTGGACCATGTCCTGGAACAGCTCAGCTTGGTAAGCTGTAAGCAGGGTGACCACATTTAGGTTCTTCACAGACTGGGCTGCTGACTTTGTACACCTTATGGTACATACAGCCATGGCCAAAAGTTTTGAGAATGACACAAGTATTGGTTTTCACAAAGTTTGCTGCTTCAGTGTTTTTAGACCTTTTTGTCAGATGTTACTATGGTATACTGAAGTAAAATTACAAGCATTTCATAAGTGTTAAAGGCTTTTATTGACAATTACATTAAGTTTATGCAGAGTCAATATTTGCAGTGCTGATCCTTCTTTTTCAAGACCGCTGCAATTCGCCCTGGCATGCTGTCAATCAACTTCTGGGCCACATACTGACTGATGGCAGCCCATTCTTGCATAATCAATGCTTGGAGTTTGTCAGAATTTGTGGGTTTTTGTTTGTCCACCCGCCTCTTGAGGATTGCCCACAAGTTCTCAATGGGATTAAGGTCTGAGGAGTTTCCTGGCCATGGACCCAAAATGTCGATGTTTTGTTCACCGAGCCACTTAGTTATCACTTTTGCCTTATGGCAAGGTGCTCCATCATGTTGGAAAAGGCATTGTTCGTCACCAAACTGTTCTTGGATTGTTGGGAGAAGTTGCTCTCGGAGGATGTTTTGGTACCATTCTTTATTCATGGCTGTGTTCTTAGGCAAAATTGTGAGTGAGCCCACTCCCTTGGCTGAGACGCAACCCCACACATGAATGGTCTCAGGATGCTTTACTGCTGGCATGACACAGGACTGATGGTAGCGCTCACCTTTTCTTCTCCGGACAAGCTTTTGTCCAGATGCCCCAAACAATCGGAAAGGGGATTCATCAGAGAAAATGACTTTACCCCAGTCCTCAGCAGTCCAATCCCTGTACCTTTTGCAGAATATCAGTCTGTCCCTGATGTTTTTCCTGGAGAGAAGTGGCTTCTTTGCTGCCCTTCTTGACACCAGGCCATCCTCCAAAAGTCTTCGCCTCACTGTGCGTGCAGATGCACTCACACCTGCCTGCTGCCATTCCTGAGCAAGCTCTGCACTGGTGGTGCCCCGATCCCGCAGCTGAATCAACTTTAGGAGACGGTCCTGGCGCTTGCTGGACTTTCTTGGGCGCCCTGAAGCCTTCTTCACAACAATTGAACCTCTCTCCTTGAAGTTCTTGATGATTCGATTAATGGTTGATTTAGGTGCAATCTTACTAGCAACAATATCCTTGCCTGTGAAGCCCTTTTTGTGCAAAGCAATGATGACTGCACGTGTTTCCTTGCAGGTAATCATGGTTAACAGAGGAAGAACAATGATTTCAAGCACCACCCTCCTTTTAAAGCTTCCAGTCTATTATTCTAACTCAATCAGCATGACAGACTGATCTCCAGCCTTGTCCTCGTCAACACTCTCACCTGTGTTAACGAGAGTATCACTGACATGATGTCAGCTGGTCCTTTTGTGGCAGGGCTGAAATGCAGTGGAAATGTTTTTTTTGGGATTAAGTTCAATTTGATGGCAAAGAGGGACTTTGCAATTAATTGCAATTCATCTGATCACTCTTCATGACATTCTGGAGTATATGCAAATTGCCATCGTAAAAACTGAGGCAGCAGACTTTGTGAAAATTAATATTTGTGTCATTCTCAAAACTTTTTGGCCATGCAGGTACTTTTTAACTGCAACAACAGGACATGTGTCACCCTCAGGAGAAGTTATCTNCGGTCCTGGCGCTTGCTGGACTTTCTTGGGCGCCCTGAAGCCTTCTTCACAACAATTGAACCTCTCTCCTTGAAGTTCTTGATGATCCGATAAATGGTTGATTTAGGTGCAATCTTACTAGCAGCAATATCCTTGCCTGTGAAGCCCTTTTTGTGCAAAGCAATGATGACTGCACGTGTTTCCTTGCAGGTAACCATGGTTAACAGAGGAAGAACAATGATTTCAAGCACCACCCTCCTTTTAAAGCTTCCAGTCTGTTATTCTAACTCAATCAGCATGACAGAGTGATCTCCAGCCTTGTCCTCGTCAACACTCTCACCTGTGTTAACGAGAGAATCACTGACATGATGTCAGCTGCTCCTTTTGTGGCAGGGCTGAAATGCAGTGGAAATGTTTTTTTGGGATTAAGTTCATTTTCATGGCAAAGGGGGACTTTGCAATTAACTGCAATTCATCTGATTACTCTTCATGACATTCTGGAGTATATGCAAATTGCCATCATAAAAACTGAGGCAGCAGACTTTGTGAAAATTAATATTTGTGTCATTCTCAAAACTTTTGGCCATGGCTGTAGACTGTGCAGGATCCAGAGGCATCAAGGTAAGAGGCAACCCTTACCACCCCTGCTAGCTAAAAGTTATTTGAAGGTTCTTTCTTATCATATTGAGGGTCTTGTTNGTGTTTCCTTGCAGGTAACCATGGTTAACAGAGGAAGAACAATGATTTCAAGCACCACCCTCCTTTTAAAGCTTCCAGTCTGTTATTCTAACTCAATCAGCATGACAGAGTGATCTCCAGCCTTGTCCTCGTCAACACTCTCACCTGTGTTAACGAGAGAATCACTGACATGATGTCAGCTGGTCCTTTTGTGGCAGGGCTGAAATGTAGTGGAAATGTTTTTTTTGGGATTAAGTTCATTTTCATGGCAAAGAGGGACTTTGCAATTAATTGCAATTCATCTGATCACTCTTCATGACATTCTGGAGTATATGCAAATTGCCATCATAAAAACTGAGTGACTTTGTGAAAATTAATATTTGTGTCATTCTCAAAACTTTTGGCCATGGCTGTATCTGTAGGTTTGGTGCCATCAAATTTTGCAGGAATGCTGGGAGTTACAGTCATCTAAATTTGGTAGCATTTGCACATTGTGTTCAAATGTTGTGTCCTACATGAATTTGGCAACCAGGTACAGGAAAACTGTATCAAATATCATGCAATCACATCTCAATGTAATATATTTGCAATATCATGCAAATATATCATATACCAAATTTGGGGAAGATTGCGTGGCTTATACATATCGATTCATCTTGAACCAAGAAATCCAAAGGAAAAAAATAGGAATATTTTGTATTTACTATGTTTATTATTATGCACCAATATACCAAGGCAGACTCCTTGTATGTGACTCCTTGATTTTGATTCTGATATATTATTACCAGTTTCTGAGTGGGGTTAGTATTCCACAAGATTTATCTTAAAGAGCTCATAGTACCCTATTACCCCACTAGAGCACTGCGCTCCCAGAATGCAGGGTTCCTTGTGGTTCCTAGAGTCTCTAAAAGTAGAATGGGAGCCAGAGCCTTCAGCTATCAGGCTCCTCTTCTGTGGATCAGGAGAGGAGAGAGTTACAGGAGTTACTTTGCAGATTCAGATAGAATATTCAATATAAGATAAATTCATAAAGTATGCAAACATTTCTAAAAGGAAAACCTCTAAAATATCATTGTATTTGTGTTAATATATTAATATTAAATTGTATTTTTAGGAACACAGATAAACAAGTGTGCTTCACCTCGACAACACAATGTCTTTTAGTCATTAACTAAAGGGCTTTTAGAAAATGTGCAGAGGGGTATGTAATGCTTTGATTGATCTGAAAGCAGGAAAAATCCTAAAACTACTCTTTACTATTTCGTTATCTCCAGTCTTCGGAATTTAACACTCAGATAGGGGCCATTCTTCACAAACAGTACTTTTACTTTTAATATCTGAGCACATTTTACTGGTAATACTTATTTACTTTTACTTAAGTCAAATTTTAAAAGCAGAAACTTTACTTGTATTGGTGTATTTTTCTATTGTGGTTCTTCTTCTGTGGTGTGTGAGGTAATAGTGTGCCAAACTGTGCACAGAGACACTGTGGTGTGATGACAGGTGGCTGATGAGTGTGTTCTGCTGTTGGTGCCATAGATGTCACACCTCAGGTGAGATTATTCTTTCACACTTTCACCCTGTGACTGCAGATGTCTTTTAGCATCTTCAGTGAGCCAGAAGCAATAACCATTTATAGAAATCTTTGTCTGAACTATCTTTGTGCAGAGACAATGACTGGATGTGACAGTGCGGGGAGATCCGCTGCAATAATGGCCAACAACCTGAACTTATCAATCAGGGCGACAGGAGAAGTAACATGATGTGATTGATTGCTTTCTCTTTCCAGTGAGCAGTTTGACAAATGTTCACTTTAAGGAACAGCCAAAAACTGCAAACTTTGTTTCCACAACCTCTAAATATGAGGCTGAACTTGACTTGAACTTATCCAACAACGTTAATCCTACATTGCAAAAATCCATCTATCCACTACTAAGTTGTTAAATTGTATTATCTTGAAACAATCAAAAAATACATAAAGATCTGCAAATAGGTTGAGATAACTTCACCCAATCATTTCCAAGAAAAAAGGGAAAATAAGGGAAACTGCACTGAGAAAAAGTGGAATTTGTTCTTGTTTTAAGAAAGATAAGTCATATTAGATTTAGTTTGGTTTCAACTGACTTTTTTTTCCATTGTACTTCATCCTTGACAACCTATATATGGGTGCAGGCACATCCATTGCTACCTTTTCATCACGCAAAATCATGACAAGAACATCGAACATTGTTCTTTTTTGATTACACCCATCCAGTCATTCAGTTCACAAGCAAGCTCACAGACGAAAATAAGAGAGCAAACGATGATCACAGTTCAGGGGGGTGTAACCATAATATAAAGAAATAAGTAAAATAAAGTCATTCATTTAGAATTGAACAAAATTAATACTTCAAATTCCGAAGTGTACACTACAGAATAATCTTAAATTAAAAAAAAAAGATAAGCAACCAACAATAAGGAATGGCAAATTTAGGACCCCAGTAGGTATTACCACAGAATAATTGAACAAGTGCAAAGAGAGAAAGAAAGATGGGATTCATTATCTCTCTTTTTTCACATGAGATGGTAAAGGACTCGTCTTACCTGTGTGACCTGAGTGACCTTCTCGGTGACGTTCTGGGTTCGGTCTTTAATCTTGCTGGGTGCAATGATTTCAATCTCTGTGGGCGAAGGAGGTCTCATTCGGTCCGAGCCGAAGGTGAGAGTAACCTGAGGGATGCGGCTGATGGTCCTATGTCTCATCAGGTCCGAGTCCGACGTGGAGTTCAGAGCGCTGGGCTTCAGATCTGCAGCAGAGAGCAGCAACATCAGCAATTAACACTCAAAAGCATATCAAGGAAAATAATGAATGATAGTGAGATGTGAAAAAAATAAACAAGAACAAAATAAAAACTAATATCTGAAAATTTATTTGAATGATATGATTCTTTTTAAATTCGCTGTGATGTACTTCTAAATCAGTGCATCTAAAAGTGTCCAGGTTTGAAGGTCAAATCATGACCACATTTTAAAACAAACATATAGTACAGTTAAAATGTTTCTAGGAACAAAATGGTTCTGTTCATCCACTATTTCTTGCACTCAACAGGGGAATCAGGACAGACTGCATTTCTCCTCAGCCTCAAAGACACAGATGGACCTACAAATATGGTGAAAATGAAAGAAAATGCGGCAGACAGAGTGAGAGTCCAGAGAATAACTGGAACCTGTCTCCTGCACAAAAAATATAATTTCCTCACAAAATATTTCCCCTGAGAGAAGAGGGGGACATATGTGCAGTGACGTGCAATTTTAACACAAATGGAACACAAACCCTCACACACACACACACACACACACAGACAGAGGGATTGATTAGTGTGTCTCTGCTGGAACAACCATCAGGCAGCTGCACGTGCTCATAGCGATGCTCTCTGTGATATGGATGTTGGAGGTCTGTGATCTATGAGCTCTCTCTATTTCTGTCTTCTCTTGTCTGACAGAAAAGATTTTCTCTTTTCTTTGACCAATTTACTGTGTTGTTACAAATATTATACCATGGCCCTGGTAAATACTCCTTCCTGATTGGGTGGCAGGTGTGTGGGTTAAGATGGCAACCATGAACCACTGAACGTCCACGGTTCAGTCCAACTGGGACTTTTATTGCATCCCTCTCTTCCTGTCGTCTCTCTAATAAAGGCAATAAATACCCCAAAATCAAACATAATATGACAATTCAAACATGGTTCAAGTCAGCCACCATTCTGTGCAAGCAATATAAAATTGCTGGTAATTATAGAAACAATACTGATACTTCATGTCATGTAACATTAACTCACTTTGAAACTGACTGGCACGGGTTAAACTGACCACAAAAAAACCTAATAAATGACATATTTTTGAATACATCCTATTTTTTTGGCCTTGGTATAATAATAATAATGTACTCTGAGGTTAAAACTTGTATGATTTCAGTCAGTTCCTGTTGTTTGTGTTCACAGCAATTAAACAGCTGGCTTTACATCAATTGAAACTGGTACCATTTATTTATGTTAAAATACGACGTGTTGCATCTGTAATATTACATTTCTAATTTATATTCCATACGAGAATCTTGGACTGGCAATAATTCAGTATTATCAATTGCTGTCTAATCATGTAATCATCAAATTAAAAAATATCATGTAAATATATCATAACAACAATTTCTTATATTGAGATCAGGGTCTAACTGAATAAGTTTAATTTTACCAAAATTTGCAACCAATGTAACCAAAACAACCAAACAATGTGGACAATGTTGCTTGTTTGATGTAAGTATTATGAAAATATGATGAAAAAGTGTATTGTAAAGATATTTTAGTTTCTCTCAGAGACAAATACAACACTGATAACCTACTGTAATAATACTACTAGTAATTCTATATTTTAACCACAAATTCTCTCTGAGATGTTCACAGTGTCCCAGTCAGACACTCACTGCTGTTAGTTCGGGGGTCTCCAGGTCGACTGTTCCATTCTGTCCTGATGCCATCAATGTCGTCCAGTGACGAGGCGCGTCGGAGGCTGCGGACGCTGTCCCTAGAACAGCTCAGAGGTAACGTCCCCCTGGGGAAGGCGATGCCGGGGTCCAGCCGGTCTGTCAGCAGGGAGCGCTGCTTGGTGGAGGACTGGGCTGCAGGGGAGGGAGGATCTAGGTCCTGTTCTATCAGAGCTTCTGTCTCAGACTGCATGCAGCTCTCCTTGGACGGGATCCGAAACTCTTTGAGAGGGACTTCCTCGCTGTTTGGCTGTCAAGGACAGAGAGCAGGAGGCCATGTCTCAGGTGTACAAAAATTTAAAAAAATAAATAAATCACACACTAAGAGTATTTCTTAGAAAACACAGTTTTTCTGTAGTTTTGTTGTGTTCTGCAACAGAAAGGAATGTTTCATGTCTGCCAAAGGGTCCCGACATGTAAATTTGCCTGACATGGCCAAATACAGTTCCAGTGTCAGGTATGGATACTGTTACAAGAAGTGATTCATCAAAACGCAAGAGAAGTCTAAACAGAAGTAAGGGGAAACTCTGAGAAGAGAAAGATGAACTCAACAGTGGTAGATTTTTTTCCCCCTCATCCTTCTCTTTGGTGTCTTTTTGGGCTGAGAAATCAGTTCTTGAATTTCTAACAATGCTCACTGCTATTTGAGGCGGCCAACATGTGAAACTGCACAGTGCATATTTAATGGTTGGAATTTCATATGTGGAAAGCCTACACCAAAAGAGATTGTTGTCTCTAAATAATTTGAGTGCAGAATGTTTTTTCATGCATGTGTGAAGAAGTCAGTGTAGAGGCAGTGTATGCAGTAAAATCAAAAATTCTGTCATTGCAAAGGCCATGCATAGTAGATATGTAGTATTATTTTTTGTATAGATTTTAGCTACTGTCACATGTCAGTACATACTACAGCAGAATGTAAGATCTCCTGTGTGTGTTGTGAGTGTGTGTACACCACCTCACCTGCAGGTAGTCCACTACCACTCCTTCAAATTGATCTTTGGAAAGTGAAGGTCGTCGCATGGACCGCAGCACCGGCACCCTCATCTTCAACCTCCGATTCTGACCTGAAGGGGAAACTCTGTGTTATCAAAACTCAAACTTTATCTACTACAAATTATGTTCATATGAAATTATTTTGTATTACCCAAGATAAGTACTGGAAGACACTTTCGCCTGGATTAGGATTTTTTTTTTTAACTGTTCTTTTTCTACATGTATCTGTAAAATGCTTACTGAGAACGTTTGTCAGTTGGTAATTTCTACTACGTCCATGACTGGAAACTAAAACCATGGTTTAGTTAATAATTAAAATGTCAACGCTGACAACTATGATGACATGTGATACAAATCAATTGATGGAAATCACTGAAGCATAACAGTTACATATGAGGGTACAGTAATTCATATTTACAACTGCAAAAATTACATGTATCAGTTTATCTCAGGAAAGAAGAAAGACTCAGCTTCCCTAAACTTGAATGTACATCATGCAGGCAAGGTATAAGACAAAGTTTGTTTAAGGCTTTACAGTAAACCCATCCTTGGGCGACTCTCTGTTTGAGGCCTGACTTCTTGAGAGAACGATCAATCAGCTCCTGGAAGTCGAGGATGAACATGATGACGAGGCCTTCCTCGTTTTTCACAGGGACAATATCCACCAGGCATGGTCTGCAGGTCCCTTTAGACACAGAAAGAGAGAGAGATAAAGGCATCAACAGGACAACAAGGGGGCACCCAGATTTGAACTGAGGCCCTCTTGATCTGCAGTCAAATGCCCTACCACTGAGCCATACCCCCCACATACAATGAACGTCAGTGCCATCTGATTGTTTTCATGAAAGGTCATGAGGGAGGAAACCACAGGAGGGGGGGCGAGAAAAAGAGAGAGAGAGAGAGAGAATTGGAGGGTGAAAAAGGAGGGATAGAGTTCAAACACTGAAAGCTAAAAAAGGCTAAATGAGCAACACTTCCGTCAGGTCTAACTTCACTCTGCAATCAGTGTGGTCTAAAAATAGAAGCTGGGGAGAGAGCAGATCACACAAACACACACAGACATACAGAGGACCCTACGTCCACACACACTGACTGAGTGCCTGCATTCAGTCCCATTCACACATCCACTCTGAGAAAACTCGGACAGAAATTTAGTCCCCAGGTAAAGAAAAAAAATCAGCCTGTGAGAGCAGCCGACTCTCAGCCGGTTCTGAATCACATTGTATCCGCTTGTTCGCAAATGTTTCTGCGTGTTCAGTCTGGGAGCACAGTAGGAAGCAGGAGACAAAACAAATAGATGCTTAGTGGATTTGAGCTGGCATGCTGATCGCATTTCCATGACAACAGCACTCTAGACTGCACGCCCCATGCCCAAATGGCCAAAGTAACAAAAGACACGTGTGTGTAGTATGTGTATGTCTGTGTATGTAAGAAGACAGTAAATGTATTTGTGTTTATGGTGGATGTCTGTAATCATACTGAGCCTGGTGTGTTCGCTTGCCTCCATCATGTGTTTCTGCCTCAGTGACAGATAAACAGGTGAAGAAGGAATTAAAAGTTTGCAGGTGACAGAGATCAAGGAAGCAAAGTGCAGACCTGTACACAGAGCAGTCTGCAACTGGTGGTGGCATTAAAATGAAGTCATTAAGTCAGTCATTAAGAGGAATTAAAGCTTTGAGAGGAGAGAACGTTCAATAATATGCCACCATATGAATCGCAGATCAAAAGTTTAAATGTCTCGTTGTGTTATCACTTTCACTCAGTTCTCTCATTACAATTTTAATATCACCATCTCTAATTCATTCCCTTTTGCTTCCCCATCTGTGATAATTATATTTTGGTTTGCACATAACTTTTCTAAAATCAGAGCTTTGCACTAAAGATAAATACAGGTTGAGGATGTGAAAGAGAGCATGGGGAAGTTTATTGAGCAGGAAGGGGAGTAGGGATTAAGGTTATGCCAACAAATCAATATGGCAGAAAAGGAGAGGCAAAACAAAAGTGCATCAATAGGAACAGGTCTAAAAAAGATATTAAGAATATGATGCTGGGTACGCCTGCCTGGTCTCGCTGGGGAAGTGACTCACTATGTGATTTATAGCCTGATTATAAAACCCTGATTTGGCCATGATGACTGATTTTCAAGATCATAGAAAGTCTGTAGTGGTCTGCAAAAAACACAGCCACACATGGTGGTGCGAGATTAAGATCTTTTTTCTCCCTGACCAATCGTGTTTCCCATGTTTGGTTTTTATCACTAGAATCTGGGAAAATCTGAATGGGATTCTGTTTGAACTAATTAACAACAGAAATGTGAAGGGAAACAAGTATTTACAGAGTCAGCTAGGATTTTAAAAGCCTTCTGCGTGTTCCTGGAATAAGGCGGATTGTCTTGTTGGTCATATGACTTGTTAAATGACAAGATTATTCATGCCAACATCAACAATGTGCACCAAAATTGGGTACAGGCAGTCATGGTTCCCAGACAATGTATCCTAATGACTTTTCCTCTAGTGTCACCATGAATTGCCATGAAATTTGGTACACACATTTGGCTAATTTGTTAATTTAAAACCAGGGACACTACATCCTGTAAGGTCAGAAACAGTATTTTGTACCTCAAAGTTGACATACGATCCTAAAAAATATGTAAGGTTTTTGTTCCCTCACTTTTTGTACGCTAAAACCTAAAATGTTATCATAGAGCACAGGGGCAAACAATCTTGTGGATACCACAATCCATATTCCTGAAATTAAGAGCAGTGACTGGTAAATGTTTTTAAATGGCCGAAATAAGAGCAAATGACTGAATGATGGTTAAGGTAATAGTCTGGATTAGGATCTGTCCAATCAGGTTTCTTAGAAGACGGATTGCAAAACAGTAGAACATACAGATTATTATGGTGACTGTGTTTTCATAACAATCAAGCTGTCCAATAGGCCAGATTCTGTGATGGCCAGAAGGTTCCTACCCAGGGATGTGAGGTTGCAAACAGGCTCACAGGGGTTTTTAATTCTCTAACTTCCTTCTCCTTGTGTTTCACCTTTCCTCTCCTTTCCTCCTGTGTCTTACCTTCCTTAGCGTAGTAGAGGATCTCCACCTTGCGCTCCTCAGAGCCAAGCAGGGCCTGTGCCAGCTGGGCCAGGGCGCTCTTCATGGTGCCAGGCCCCACCAAGAACTGGCAGGTACAGGGCTGCTGCATGATCTCTGCCCTGGCGAAACCAAACATCTGGCAGAAGCCTTCATTGCAGTAGATGATGCCACAGTTCTTCATCTGGGCGTTGGCGATCAGAAACTTGCGATCTGAAGGGAGGAAGACGCTTAGGGTCATATTCCAAAACTTGTTTTTTGCTAGAATATTTAAATATAAACAATACACACGTTCAAAACTCCCTATAGTTTAGCATTTCTATAAAGCAAAGTATTTAGCTGGAAATACCATAAAACATAACTGATCATCAGTATAGATATCAATAATTTAGGGAATGTTTGTAACATGTTTACTTTAACCAAAATGGCCCAGATCTTGGTCCCCTCATGACAGAGAAAAGTCACATCAAGTATATTTTATTTATATAGCCCAATATCACAAATCATTGGACCCTCAATTCTGATAAGGCATGTGTTAATGCTGTGAGGAATGAAAGACTTATCTTACAGAAAAACTACCAAAATACTCATATTCATCATTGAGCAGTGTGGTTTACACATTGCTAAAATGTGCTTTATCAAAAGGCATTTACCATAAATACTAAGAGAAAGAGTCTGTTGTCTGCTACTCTGCCTTACAAAGATGGAGAGCAGTAACTAAAAAAAAGGATTGAGAAAGAGGTTTAAAGTTAAGAGGCTGGTAACCAAACCATGTAACATTTAGATAAATTGTAAATTTAATGCCATTTTAAGCAGAGGCTATTATTTTACACGTTACAATCTTAAAGATGTAGTGCCAGGAAGAAAAGACCTTCAAACCTTTAGCGTGTCAGGTGCTGAGGTGGCAGTTACAGCTAATGTTACTTTGCTAAGCTAGCTAGTAATTTTTTAGCAGGACACGTTTTGCTGCTGTTACTTTTTGGTTGCATTAAACTACTTCCTAATTCATATGGGATAACAAAACTGAATTACTAAGATTTTGGATGTCAAAATAGGTTTTTCAGCTAAAGGAAACATGTGGGAAAGAGTAGGGAAACGTAGCGTTAGCTAAGGCTAAGGCTAGCTGTGACTATCTCACTGTGGGTTTTTAGCTCTGTTATGTATAGCTAACTGTACACGCTGCTCTAACTGAATTTATACATGTCATTATAATATTTCATGTGGTAAAACAAATGTCAAAAAGTGGTCTTAATTCAATTTTGACTGCTTTTTCGCTTTGTAGGACAGTATAGGTGCCTAATTAACGAGACCACATTGATCAAATAAACGTTAGGGTATTTATAATACAGTTACACTTACTCTGTTTGATGTAATGAAATACGCTTAAGTACAGGTGTCTTCTGCACGACTTTGTACCCTCCACTCCACAATCAGCTGAAGTGGAACAATCAGCTGAAGTGGAACTAGCGTTAATGAAGTTCACCTTTCCGTCATGCTTAATGTTATTAGCGTCACACACAGTTTCTCCCAGGGGACTGTGGAGGAGCAGGTGGGCTCTTCAATATAAGAGGCTCTGTGGCGTCACACCTGCTCTCACGTAACTTGTGGGAATTTAATATATGTTTTTGGATGTGTTTCAAAGTATTGTGTTTAAATTTTTGAGCAGCAAATTATTTATCTAGGCTGTGATCCTTGAATGTTATTTAATGCTATAGTAGCATGTACACATATATGAAAATTAAATTCTCATCCAGTGGGAAACACTGTGGCTGTACAGTGTCAGGTGGAAACTGGACCACATAATGGTTTTTCCCGCAATGTCAAACCTTTAATGCTGAGTATATCCGAGTTATTCTGCACTCAGAAAATCCTTAATAGTAATTCCAAGCTCATATACCATCCAGTTCCTGTTATTGATGATTGTAATGTACGTGGCATGGTCAACAGCAACTATGTCAAAAACATTGTCCACCATGAAAGTGAATTAGGACAGTTTTGTTCGAAGGCTGCTAATGGAGGAGTTCAATGAGCTGAATGAAAAGTACATAGGCTACATATGCAGCCTCTGACTGGCCCTTTTATTATCCTGTGGTGGAACTGGGTTAAACAGCTCTCCCTGTTTGCTGCCCACACAGATGAGAGGAGGGGACTCTTCTCTCAGTCCCTCTCTTTAAAGTAAAAGGGTGAGCTCCTCTGGTGGAAAGCATGCACATCCAGTCCAAAGTCATTATCTGGGGCTGAAAGTGGAAACACTGATCGTCACACCGTTGCTAAGCAGCACCGCTGTGGCACGTGCCCTCACCTGGTCGTGCACGTACATGTGGCTGCACGCGCACACGTACACACATACAGATAATGCATAACAGAGCTTTTTTCCCCCATAGATTCAAGCATTATTGTCCCCAGATCTAATCAGACTAATTGACAGCAGTCAACTATTTCTCCATGTTTGGTCAGTATCTCATCAGGACGTCAGGGTTATTTTCAGTCATTACACATCCAACACACTGTGAATGGTCCATAGTGAGGTAGCCAAGGGCGAAATGTACCAAGGAGAAAAGGAGAATCTGACTCAATAGGTAGACTTTATACATTACATATAGGGTATAATGTTTTGTAGCGTTTTTAAACAAGAAATTATATTTCAAAAGATGTAAATGACTGATGTGCAATGTGTGATGTACAAAATATGAGCTTCAGATAAAATGGAGATAAAAAATGAACCCTATGGGTCAAAAGAAGACATCAAAGGCAACACCTGTGCTTTATCACAGTCCTTAGTGGTTGCAGGAAAAAAAAAAAAAAAAATTTCTCTCTTAATGTGTAAGAATTGGTCTCTCTTTGCAGCCGGTGGAACATGTGAGCTAATGGAACATAATGTAAGGCATCAGGTGAGCACTCACAAACAGGTGCAATAACCCTAAAACATAAAAGGAGCAGCGGTGCAGGGGGCCGGGGGGGGGGGGCTGTCAACATCACTGATACGAATTAGATAAGATGTTCCAATGTGACATAAACAGCCTGTCAATCTGCCACCTGTTAGGGCTGTGAAGGAGTCTAAATAAATTTGAACACAATAAAACTGACCAATCATGTGTGAAAACTAACTAATGTGTGTAACTAACATGGTATGGCTAACTTTAATAGGTGAACAAAATTAACATAACAATTAACATAAAAATGATTTTAGAAGATTTTACCCACATTATGCATTACTGTAATTTAAAAGTACATCTATTAGTAACAATGCTCTATTTTAACAATCCTGACATGAATATATATGTACTGTTGGCCCACTAATCCTACTGATGATAACCATAAACTGTCAGAAATCATTTTTTTCCTCATAATCCCCCTTTCAACACAGGATGTAGCTAGGCTAATGGAAGGCAAACTCTTTTTATGCACTTTCTTTGCACACCTGTATGGGGCTGCCACCTTTAATTAGCTTTATTTAATTACACGCATTTAAAATACATTAACATCATTCAACATTATCAAAATGATAAGGTTGGCTATGTAAGGTGCTTAAACGTGATAAAATATGCATATTGTGAACGTTTGAATGTTATTTGTTGTCGTTGGTGGGTGTTTCATAATCACTATCTAGAGGTCAACTGTGTGTCCGCACTTTAACAGCATCCCATGGTCATAACTTAACTCATTTCATGTGCACTTACTTTGCTCGTCGAATTTCCTGATGATAGTGTCCAGGTAGGTGTTCTGGAGCGCAACATGACCGCGTCTCACAGGCATTTTGGTGCTGAGAGAGAAGACTTCTCCGACACATGAACCTTACTAGTTTAAAAAAAAAAATTTTATATAAAGAAAAAAAAAAAAAAAAGATGTGCCACCTCTGAAGAAAACAGTCTACTTCCACTTGGAGCACGGGCGTCAAAAGCAGGTTTTGATTTCTCTCGGAGGCTGCCGCTGATGGTGAAGGATGAAGCGCTGGACAATGATGGAGAGGAGGTCTGGTTGCCAGGGCGATAGCAGATGCAGGATGTTGCACGCTGATAATGTGTGTGTGTGTGTGTGTGTGGGGGGGGGAAGTAGACTAGAATACTGCAAAAGCCATATGCAACATCCCTTCATCTGACTCACCCCTTCACCTTTAAAAAGAAAAACAAACAGTTTGCCACTATTTGGTGTCCTCTAGCCAGTGAACGGAGCCTGTTTTGGGAGAAGAAGTTGGGAACAAAAGCTGTAGAGCGCAGGATCTCTCGGTTTGTTTTATAATCGCAGAATCCCCCCTTTAAGTTTGCACACGGAGGAAGAAGCTCCTATATTAGCCAGATTCCCTGGATCCACTGCCCTTCCACCGCCCCCAGGCTCGGCAAGTCTGTCTGCGTGAACCAGGACACGAACGGAAGTTAACTTTGAAACACTTTCAAACTAAAGGCAAATCATGTCCTTCTTTTTCTCTGAATACAAGCATGCAGGAGTAAGCACAAGTTAAGATGAAGTTTGCTTCAAGATCTCTCCAAGGTGGCTTGCACAAGCTTTATGAGTGAATATGTCTTCATGTAGCCATGAAAGGCTGAATCTTTCCTAACTTTGGTAGCCTAGTGGCTAGTGGACCAAAAATAAGTTATTTGCTATAATCACAAAATGTATTACAGTGACCCCAAATACAAAAACTTGGTAAAGCACACTGGATATTTTGTTTTGTTTTGTTTGTTAGAATTTAGTATAAAATCATTGCCCCTGGAATATGTTTTTCTTTCAAAATCACTAAATTTGTTATAGCTACAACTCCACATTTCAAAATATAATGAGATTTAAAAGCCATTTTTGGTCATAATATATTAAGTAATAAATACTTAAAGATAGATTGTTGTTATAGTGCCCTCAAATGTCTCAAATGCCCCCCAAATATCAAATGTCGTACAAGCTTATGGCATTTTAGAATATATAGAAGTAGGCTATAATAAATTTAGGGATTATTTAAAAAAATAAGGTGCAAGGATTTGGGAGCACTATACTAAATTTCGGAATTGTAATTTGGGGGCTTTGCATGACTTAAAAATACTTAGAAGGTAGCCTATTTCTTAATAACAGGATGTTTTATTTTGAAATCCATGTCCTGAAGTCATGTTTATTCTATTGTGGATGACTTGACAGTGGTCTGACACTGACAGAGAGCAGACCCTCATCGGTCTACTCTGCTTCACTCTACAGCACAAGTCTCTGAGCTCAAAATAGCTGTGTCCTCTCCCTCTGTGGCTGCCATCACACTTCTGGAGTATTATATTAATCTATAGTCACGATAAGCTTTAAAATTGAACTTTTGTATCATATGGTTGTGTGTATGTGTGGTGTCCTGTCCCCTTTAAATCTTTCAGAAATAAACATTTGTGGTTTGAAGCAGCTATTTTCTCTCAGTTCTTCTGTTCCGGACAAAAGGAAGCACTGGGTTTGCAAATGCAGAGGAGCGCCAACATTATGAATCACAACACACTGATGAGCTGGATAAGTGCCACTAAAGCAGAAACAGAGTTGTCAAAACAAAAAAGGGTCAAAAATTAAAAATTAAAACAAAACACGGCTGTGAAGTCTAGTGAGGAGACGAGGGGCTCTGATTTTTACAGGCGCGGAAATGTCCAGATTTTATTGTAGCACCGCTAGACAAAGACTGCAGGGGATTCAAGTCACTTGACTTGATTTGAGGTATAAATGTGAGCACCTCAGACTTGCAAAATATAAAAAGACTTGCAATTCAACTTTGCTGATGTGTGTTTTCACCTGGACTTGAGTATGACTTAAAGGATTCAATCTTCTCCCCTAACCCACAGAGGAGGCACAAGCTGTGTACTTAGAGACAGAGCAGATGTTCAGGCCAGAGTTTCAATTGTATACCTACTTAAAGGTCACATGGAGAGGCTCCAAGTGGCTTCTTAACAAACACACACACACACACGCACTGCACACTGTTGGTTTTGTTTGGGAATAGCTGCCACAGAAGAGTTTCATTGACTAATTAGGCTGAGATAACTGCTGAGTGGTATTTACAGGTCAGTCTGTTGGCGGATTCTACCATACTTGCTTTTTCTCATTATGTCTCCAACACCACTGGCAACACTGACACGACACCTGCATTGATTGTCTTAATCTAAAATCCATAATGATATTTATCCCAGTGGCTGAGCTTTACAGATTCTGGATGTGACCTATAGAGACTGTTAGGAGACCATTCATGACCCTCTAAGCTGGCAGGTTGGTGACCTATACATCTAAGAAGTCATCGCTCCACTCTGTCCAAAGAAAAGTAAGTTGGTATGAGCACGTGTTCACTGATACAGTGGTTCAGGCTGTAAAGGGTGTTTGGAGATCAGAGGGAACGTGGCTTCACGGCCCGGCAGACGGGCTGAGGTGGTTGCTCTGTGTTTTGTCTCAATGGCCTTGATGAAATGAGGGCTAAAATTAACCAAGGAGCACACATGCCTTCCCATGACCCCTTGGTGTGAGAGCCAAGTAAGACAGGAATGTGCACTAAAGAATGCAGCGAAAGACAAAGAGTCCCAAAGACAAAGAGCATTGGCTGTAACACTGGATGACACGTGTGAGTTTGTGGAACCTGCTGCAGCATCCCACTGATTATTTCCTCATATAAGTACTGAAACGTCAAACATTTAAGTTTTGATTGTTTTTACCTTAAAAAAACATGTCACAGTGTGTTTAGGGCTACAACTAACGATCATTTTCATTTTAGATTAATCTTGTTTTCTCCATTAATCGTTTGATCCATAAAATATCAGCAAATAGTAAAATGATAGACTTTCTGTCACAACTTCCTTAAGATTAAGGTGGCGTCTTCAAATAGCTTGTTTTAACCAGCCAGCAGTCAAAAACCCAAATACATTTAGTTTACACAAGATAAACAGAGGCAGCAAATCCTTGAGAAGCTTGAACTAGGTCATGTGTGGCATTTTTGCCTGAAAAATTAACTGACTAATCGTTTCAGCTCTGGTGTATTTTGATGCAGGCTCTGATCAGATGTAGATTTAAAATTTCTAAACATTTGCAATCACAGAAAAACAATCTGTGCAGCCTTGGCGGTGGTACAGTATATGCTTCCCAGTATGTTTAAGTTATTTGCTGCACCCATGAAAAGCATCAACAGACTTCATTAGGTAAATAAGGAATGGATAGATATGGCATTTTCTAACAAGACCGGCCGGGTGACTGCATGTATTCATGTTTTCTATAGCTTACATGACAGCTGTTGTCACCTCGCACTATCTGTGGAAAGATAATGAGCTTAAAAATGCCCATCTCTGTCACCTTTTGCCCCTTCCCGGCCCTGTGAAACAGCACTCGACGGGAAAGTGTTTGAGAGCCAGACGTCATTATCTGCCTGGAATTCCTTCAGCTCAGGGTCGGCCTTCAGTGCAGACCTGAGATTCTACATTCCTCTGATAGGAGCCAGGCAAACTGTAATTTAAACACACTGAGTCACACTTCAATACACACATCACACGCATCATCCCAAAGAAAAAAAGAGAATACTTGAAGAACATGTTTATCTACAGCGGCATGTGAAGTTTTAATTTCTCTCAAATATACTGAAGCTCAGAATAAAAAATGTTCTTCGTGATGACTTGAATAAAAAGACAGTATAGTTAAAATATTCAGCAACTAAAGCCACATTTATGTGCTGGTGGAAAGCTTAGAGATCCTGGACATCCATGTTGGGTCTTTAAAAGCATTGAAATCACTTGTAACTTTCATTTACACAAATGTTTGGTTTGGCAAACTGTAATCATGCTTAGATGCATTTGTGAGTGCTTTTTTATATTTTTTTTACCATAGAAGGTTTCTGATGTCATCATGCTTTCATTGCTTTCTTGTTAAATGCCGAAGTAGCAGATAAAAAGCAGAAGACAAAAAAAGAGACGGTTTAATCTTACATTTAGAGCTCTTTATGTTGCCCGAGGACGAGCTCTGAGCTCAAAATATGCTGTACATCTGTTTGTTAGATTAGAGCTGCTCTTATATTTGTCTTCATGCTTCTATTTAACCTACAGAATCAATAAAAATGTCTCTAAGCAACGAGCCTTCAATCTTTTTAATTTAGATTATATCATGAGCCACTTTGAAAGTCCTTCTCCAACTGTTTCTTACAATTAAACTGCCAACATTGAAATGATTTTCTCACAGTATGTCAGATAGCACATAAACACTGCCTAAATTCTCACAAACAGAACAGTCACCATACTGGACCCTGACTGTGGCAGTAACACCCACTACAGTGTTTTCATTTGGTTCAAGGTTTCCTAACTGGGAGAAAGTATTTGTTGTAGCCAGTCAGAACCAAGATGATTTGGAGAGTGCAACAGTTCTTAAAAAGGATGTGTTTATCAAATGGAGTAACATAAAACGTAAAGGTTTACATTTTTTCAAGTGTGTCTTAAAACAATACTCACTTACCCATGTGTACATTGAAACTGCTTTTGCTTGTGACAGTGTTTCCTTGCTGAGTTTTGGTGGCGACATAGCAACACAAAGAGGACACTTTGTACTTAACTTGTCTAACTCAGACTGCTGAAGCCTTGGATAAACATTTTAATGTATTTTTTTTGCACAGAATAGGCCTTTTTCACAGCAGACATTTTGACTTGTCATAGTAGGAAAAGCACAGGTGTTACTAATAGCATAGGCGATGGCTCTGTTCTATTCGAGAGTAAGCCATGACAGCTTGACAATGAGCCAGCATGCACAACACCGAAGCAGCTAAATGGAATTCAGCCATCGTTATATGTATTATTTACACCTTTGATTTTCCTACTGTAACATGTCAAAATGTTTTCTGTGAAAAAGAACCATGATTACTTATTTTGTAATCACTTTAGGGAGTGACCTCTTAATGTCCAGTATGAACAGGAGGAATAACTACAGCAAGCAAAACACATATGGGCACTGGACTACTGTGACTTGAAAAATTGTGGATCCTTTAACCACTCAAACGAACCAAGCACATTACAAATTAAATTCCTAGATTACTATCCCTTGAAATATTTAACTTTAAGCCCCTTTTGAAGAAAACCGAGTGACATTATGGGAAACAGACTTCTTTTAAAATTGAGACCAGGTGTTTGACAGTCCAGTGCAGGTGTGTATCTGCATCTCAGGCAACACTATTTTTGGCCACAATTATCTCTCAGCCCAGATATACCGTAACACTCATAATAAGCTGTGATATTACAGGAAGTGAACCCATCTGCTCGGCAGTACGGCCTGGCCGACGGGCAGTTATGATAAATAGTGTCTGCCTGCTGCCGTCAGCCCTCTGGTACCCTAAAGTTAACTGTCAGCATATATAACACTCATTTCAGTGAGATGAAAGCTGATATACTGTATGTATGTGTCAGTATTGAATCAGAAGCAAAGGAACATGACGACTATGAACACATGAACTATCATGAAAAATGAATGGAAAGCTTGTTAGAAAGAACTTGAACAAAACAAGAGGCATCAACTCTAACAAACAAAATGTTTTATTCTTGTTAAGTTAATATGCACGTCAGCATTGGTCAAAACTAATGTTATATTCACATCTGCAGAGGTTACTTTCCCCAAAAAAAGAGCAGGATTCAGCTGTGTCTTTGCTACAAGACTCAGAAATTCTATCTAGGATTCAGGACATTCAAAAAAAAAACAACTAAACCAAACAGAGTGAATGCAAGAGAGGGCTGCATGTTATTGGGAGAAACAGGAGATGGGGTTGAGTGACAGGGGTGGAAGTTGTGGAGGGGAGGTGGGAGGCACATGGGAACACAAATTCACAGCGTGTCCTTGGCGACGAGCACAGCGACAGCCAGCTTCGGCGTGGAACCACTCTCATTAGTGGCAGGGCCTGTCAGCACGGCTTCAGTCAGCGAGGCTTCCAACAAAGCACAAGGCTTGGATTACAGTGTTTGAGCTATGAAGTCCATGCATCCATTCTTCCTTCCAGCCTCCTTTCCTTTTTTAGTAAAAAAACAAGAGTTTCTGGTGCAGGGTTGGGTTGTGGGATTTGTTGGAGGTTATCTCTCTGCGTCTCTCTCTGCTATCAGTCAAACACAAGAGAAATTGGCCAGTAAATATGGAGGAGGGAGGTTGGCGAATTAACTGGAGGCTGACGAGCAAAGGTCTCGTCAGCTTCCAAACACCTCCTCCATGCCTCTGACCTGGATCTGTCCCTATCACCTCTGCTATATAAGTGGGCATGCCCTGACACGTCCTGGTGTCAAAAAATGATGATGTCTTATCAGGTTGTGTTCAAAAGACAGAGGACACTACCAGCTGGGTGTGTGCCCTTCACACTCACAGTTGTTCTTGTTTCTCTGTCTCATTTTGGCTGATTAGACCTCAGGACTGTGCAGGTTTGGACAGACCCTGTTGACTCTGTTCTTAGTTTTGTTGCACCTTTTGATGGGACAATTTACATTTTTTATATCACTGTAAAGGTCGCCATGGTCACTGCCCTCTGAGTGGAAAGCATACAAACATTCAGCATCTGCCATTGGTGCAGTTGCATGGAAAACACACACAGCGAAAATGGGTTGTTAAGCAAATGACTGCACAAAGACATTTAGACAGAATTCAGGCAAAAGTTGTTAACAAACTGCTGAATGGTCATTATGGACTGCAGCGATTTCATCTTGATTGCCTATCAGCTATCTCTGCATGTCTGATGTCCTCGTGAACAAATCTTGCCACACTCTTGTGTGCCTTTAGGCTTTGTCTAGTCTGCTCCCAGGTGTCAGTAAAAGTACAGCACTGTATATGTCTGGAAACTCAATTCCTCATCACAATGTCTACAGATCACTGACTGTCCAGTGTGTCATACATTTGTTGTTGTATCTCCCTGTTTTGCAATTTTACCCATCAAAAGCAGCCATAGCAGGTTGTCTGTTCACTCAGTGAAGTTGAGGAGGAATATAACGTGTGAAAAAGTAACATCAACACATACTAGATTGAGTTTGATGATCTCAGCAAACCCCCAGCAATGCTCCACCCAACTCCAATCTGAGCACATGTCTAATCAGTCAGAAGTGAGACAGGAATGCACTAATTGAAAACACCTGCGCAGGACCTTTAATACAAGAATTAACACACCAACATAGGTGGCTGCTACAACAAAGAAATGGAATGGGAAATAACACCAGACAAGGGTTAAAAACAACTCAAATTCACCTGTGGTTCTGCCAAAAGCTGCTCTGATATACACTTATCTCTCATTCCCTGCCTAAACCCAACTCTCTGCAATCTGCAAACTCCCTCTTGTACTTCCCTTGCCACATTTCACATACACAACCACACATCAACCTCCACCACGCTACATATTAGCTGAACACAATCACTACGTTTCAAGGCCTCTTCTATGGCAGCTAATCTGAAACAATGCTAAATATCTGGTCTGTCAGTCCAAGTTAAAATTAAACAGGTTACCAGTAATTTCCAGTAGTTTTTACTGGAACAGGCTACATTTAAGATGACTGACCTACATCTAACTCTTGGTGGATCTGCACAAAAGCTGGACATAGATGTTTTTGGCAGAAATTCTAATGAGGGAGTCTAGGAGTATTTAATAGTTATGTCACGAATTAGCCTGCAGGTGATGATGAAAGGAGAGAAAAATGAAATGATGTGATGACTCTGATGGAGCATCTTTGGGGTTTGGAAACAAAAATATTTTGATGTAATCGTTCAAAATCCTCAGATCATGACTGAAGACAAGATGGGAGAGTCGGTTGTAAAACTTTAAGGAAGATCTTTGTGTTCAGTTGTTGATTCCTTAATGATCTGAAAAGAAAAGGGATAAGAGTTAAAAATAGGAAAAAAAAAATAAAAAGAACAAATCTCTGGTGAGTTTTTGCTGCATATGGCATCAGGTGTGCTGCGTGACAGTAAATGTGTGTGAAAACCTGCAGAAGGGTTCAACATTGCCCTCCAGAGGGAATGGGTGCAATGTGCAGATTGGCCTGCTTCAGTGTGAGTGAGGAAAACGGTGTTGTTTTGTAAAAGCACATACCTCCCCATCTCTGGTCTCCACAGTTCGAACCAGGATGCTCCTCTTCACGTGAGCCTCTGGGGTTTTAGTGTCCAGATTAGTTTCTGAAGGATGAATAGAGGGAGAAAGAGGGGAACATTCAGTGCAGTCCATGAAATACAAGTTCATTATCCTCCTTTCAAAGGAACTTAACTCTTACACACAGTAAATGCCGTATATTTAAAGGGTTAGGAAACAAGAGTGAACCCCCCCAAAATAAATCATAAATTCAGCTGGGAAAGTCAGTTCCCACATTTCAAAAAATGACACCCAGGGGACAAAAAGCATGTAAGATGCCAAGGGAGATATCCCAATCCATATAGCCATGGTTTTTTTTCAAATAGCCAAAAAGCATGGGCAGGTGTTACATTTGATACTGACCTCTAAACTGCAGGTTGGAAAAGCTCTGAACTGGAATTGTGATCCTGGAGAAACAGAGAAGTGACAACTACAGTCACTGACAAACAAGAATATTTACTATCATTACTTGTTTACTTTTGGTGGTTGTGTCAAACCCAGCCAGTCTGCTGAGCTCTGGCTCACCTGCTCTCCTCTCCCTCCAGCAGCTTCCTGTAGGTGGCAATCTCGATATCCAGGGCCAGCTTGACGTTGAGGAGGTCCTGGTACTCCTGCAGGTGTCTCGCCATCTCCTCCTTCAGCGCCTGGATCTCCTCCTCCAGATGGCTCACTGTATCCTGGTAACCAGTAGTCTCCATTGCGAAGCGGTCCTCCATCTCCCGGAGCTGGCGTTCCAGAGACTCGTTCTCAAAGAGAAGAGACAAAACCGAGTAATGAACACCAACATTTAATGCAGCGGACTATAGGTTACTGAGGCTTCATTTAATGTTCTACTCAGATTATTTTGAAGGCCAAATCTGCTGCCAACACTAATATTGTTAGTTTTGCTACTGCTGATACCACTATGTCTGTTACTATAAATCTGCTACCTACAACCCTACCAATGCTGCTAACACTAACTCCACTACTAATTTGGAGTTACTTGCTACTACAACTACTACTATTATTACTGTTACATACCAGTACCAGTACTGCTAGACCTAGTACTCCTACTTCTGCTATTTTACATTACTACTAGCACAATTGCTTCTACTATTTTTGGCTCTCCAGCACAGTAGACTTGAAATAAAACAACAATTGGTGATGGGGTTTAAAGTCAGCTTTAAGGGAATTTGAGGGTGTTTACATCCATATTGAGTAAACAGTGTAGGATTTGTAGATCTTTTTATATTTAGTTCCACAACTTTTGAACAGTGCAGCTGGACAATGATCCTAACATACAGACAAGACACCCAGTGTTTGAACTTTTGAACCAAGTGTCATTATCTTACTGGCTGGACAGGTTTAATGTTGTAAATGGTTAGCTAAATTAACTAATGTAACGTGAGTTCAGCTAAACTTAAAATTATTCATGTAACTGTCTATCAAAAGAACATAAAAGATTTATCAGGGACGTTTGACTTCATGCCCAACCCAAAGTTTTCTAGGGCCAAACAGTAGATATTCTTTGACTGGGCAAGTCAGTCACATGACCTCAATCTAACTGAGCATGTGTTTCACTTGCTGAAGGCCAGACTGAAGGCAAAAGGTCCCTGATACAAGGAAGAAGTGAAGCTGGCTACAGTACCAGGCTGGCAAGCATCACCAGGGAGGATCTGATGATGTCTGTGGGTCGTAGACTTCAGGCAGATACTGACCACATGTACTATTTGAAAACAAATATTAAATATGATGATTTCAGTTAACTTTTACATTTACACCATAAGTCCCCTAAAATTGGGAAATTATGTATAAAAAGGGCAACATTTTCTACCGTGTTCATAAGACGTGGATGTAAACATCCTCAAATTAAAACTGAGAGTCGGCGCTTAAACCTGATTGTTTCATTATCAGCTCCATTGTGCTATAATATAGAGCCGACACAACAAAATGCGTCACTTTCCTAATGCTGTCTGACTTCACTGGAGCCAAAACGTATCATTAAAATCGTTTCAAGTATAAGCCTTCCTGTAGAAAAGAATAGAAGTGCCCAATTTTACACTTAATGTGTAATTGAAGAAGCTGCATCAGATGGATTAGCAAATATGTTTTCAATTTTCACACAGTGTTTTCTGCGGTTTAGTGGACTTACTGTCCCACGCAGAGCCTCGAGATCGCAGGTCACCCCTTGGATCTGACGGCGGTATTCATTGGCCTCCTGTTTGGCCTGACGCAGGGCTTCTGCGTTTCGATTGGCTGCATCTGTCAGGTCAGCAAACTGCGTACAAAGACAAACAGTCCAACAGTCTGTAAGTATGTGTGATGTCCTCCCTCCAGTCTCCTCACAAGGACACTTAAAGTTACATCTAATGTAATTTGGATGTGTATTATTCTACTTCTCAATACAGTTCATGAAAGGCATATCTGAGTCTTCTGACCTTGGATCGGTACCACTCTTCCGTCTCCTGCATGTTTGAAGAGGCCATGGTCTCATACTGGACCCTGATGTCTCTCAGAGCAGCAGTCAGGTCTGGTTTGGATACATCCAGGTCAACATGCACCTGCTGGGCCATGATATGCTCCTGTAACTCACGCAGCTCCTGAGATGGGGTTGAGGTGGTGGGAGAAAAGTTCAAATGAGGTGGTTAATTGTGATTAAAGGTAGAGGCAGTGATAGTTTGATGATTGAGCATGTTTTTATCTTTCACGTCTTTCTTTCAATTTCATTCTTACCTCCTCATGAGTCTTCTTCAGGAAGTTTATCTCATCCTGCAGGGCATCAATTTTCCTCTCTAACTGGACACGGTTTAGAGACGCCTCATCCACATCCTATGCAAAGAATGAGACACGTAGAGGAATGAGGGTGGACAGTCAGACATACTGAATGTCTAGATTGTTTAGATCATGAATTCAGAGAAATATCAGCAGAATTACCTGTCTGAAGGCATTCAAATTGTTCTCTGCATCCTGTCGGAGGCCCATCTCATCTTGCAACCTGAATAAGTCACAAAAAAGGAAAGGAGAAAAAGCTTTTACATCTCAGAGTTTAATATTTGTTAACCCATAATTAGCATGAGTTAGCAAATGACAATAACTTTTTTGTTAACTACATTTGTTCTATTGAAGTGACATCCTAATAATTTCCAGATTAATTTTACAGGAAAACGTACATATGTATATCACAACATCATTTTGATAAGATATATTTCTTTGGGATGTTTTTAAATAACAAAAATACATAAAATAATCCCAACAGTTTTTAGTTAAGAGTCAAACTATGGGGACTGAAAACCTATTTCAAGCGTTTCGATCAGATTTTTTATGTGAGCTTCAGTGCTGCTCCCCGTCCTTCAGGGGACGACCGGGGCTCAGCTGAAAGGGCAGCTTACGCATCATTTCACATTCACTCCAATTTAACAGCCAGAGGCCTTTCCCACGGGATGGAGTTCACACACACACACACACACACAAAGGGTGCACACACCACCCTGCAATCCATCTGCCACACACACATGGAAAAATAAACGCCCAGACTTGGGGTAACATCTGTACAGCTTCATGCAGAGTTTGCTGAATGGAATGGTTCAAGAAAAGCAGCAGGAATCACAAAAGTGACCTTTGACCCCCTCAGCCACGGCCATCACTATTCACTCTGCGTTCTTTCAGGGGACCAGCAGCTGCGTGGCAATCAGAGAGTAGAGAGGAGTCTGAAGTAGACCTTTCCACCCTCAGCAACATTCAATCACTTATTCTCCTGACTAAATTAAAGTTATAGATAAGATTAATTATAGATTAAGTGAAAAAAAGATGGACTGCAGTGTTTTGAAGTTACAGGGGACAAGAGAACATCTGCCTAGCTGTCTGCTCTCTTTGTGGAGGGCCACCATTGTGTTTGCCTCATTCCTCCACATTCAGTCAATGGCGGCGAGGGGTTCAGTCAGGATCAAGTTTGTAAAGAGGGATCCAGGAGTAAAGCTCGGGGAGAGCACAGCGGTCTGCATTCCAACAAATCAGAGACAAACCAAATCTGCATATAAATGCATTCGTAATTAAAAAAAAGAAAAAACAGCTATGCAACAAACCTGTCTTACTTTGTTCTGAGAGACCACAAATCTCAAGCTGAATTGAATTTCTTGCCCTGGTATCTAAAAAACAAATCCCAAAGCAACTAGTGCACAGCAAAACAAAGTTGACCAAAAGCTGTTGTCTACACATTTGGGAGCAACTCTTGATAGTGACAAATACATTTAACAGAATGTAATCCTAGTGCTAATTTGAACCAAAAACATACATAGAAGTAGCGAAACAAGAAAAAAACACCAGATATATACAAGAAAGGAGAAAGCATCTGTTATATGTCTTTTTATTAGTTAAATTAAATTTCAAACATTAAACTGTGCAGGAATTCTTCAACATTTATATTTTAGCCATTGAGCTAAATTTCTTTCCAAAGAAACTTCCAAAGAAAGTTTGACAAATGCCAGATTTAAATTTAAATTTCAACTGTGTGACTGTGCACCAGACCAACACGATCCTCCACCCACAGGAGTCCCACCCTGCTTCCTCCTACCTCTGCTTGAGCGTGGCCAGATCTGCAGACAGGTTGTCCCTCTCTATCTCCTGCCGAGCTTTGCCAGCAGTGAGACCGTCCACCTGCCTGCGCAACTCTCTCATCTCCTCCTGGTAGATGTCTCCCAGGCGGCTGGGCTCCTTCCCCTTCAGCTGGTTCAGCTCTGCCACCAGCACCTTGTTCTGTTGCTCCAACAGGCGCACCTTCTCTATGTAGCTGGCAAAACGGTCATTCAGACCCATCATCTCCATCTTCTCGTTGGTGCGCGTCTCCTTGTACTGGGCCTTCATCAGGGAGTCAGCTGAGAAGTCCAGCCGGTCCACGGGGCTCCCCAGGAGCAGGGCCGTGTTGGTTGAGCCCAAGGAGAGCCGGGACATCGGGCTGGAGTGGGTGAGGTTGCGAGTGGTGCCATGCCAGGAGAGGCGGCTGGAAGGAAGGCTCCCAATTCTGACTCCTGTGCTGCTAGAGCCCTGGGGCCCAAAACGCTTCCTGTACGAGGACTGGAATCTCTGACTCTCCATGATGGGGAATGAAGCTCACTCAGGGCACAAACAGGGCTTTTATAGAGGCAGGCAAACCCCCTCAAGTCCAAAGCACAGAGGCCACAGGGTGAGGCAGCGAGAAGGGAGGGTGGCAGGCAGTGAATGGGACAAAAAGGGAGAGCGAAGGGGTGGTTTATATGACACTCAAAGAGCTGTGTGTCAGGGATTGTCTGTGCTCGCCCACTAAACTACAAATGTCTCTTGGCTTTCTCTCTTTTCTCTCTCACTCCTCCCTTCTCCACGGGCTCTGACTCACTCCGTCTCTCACTCTTACTTTCACCCCTTTTTGTCTTTCTCTCTTTCTTTCTGTTCCAGCTGAATGAAAAGGAATGTGTGTGACAGGGTCTAGCCACCAATTCAACCTGACCACACATGCGCTCTCTCACGAAAACAGAAACAGAGTTTGATCGAACAAAGGGATGGAGCTGTTGGGAAGAGATCTTGATGAAGCAGAAAAATCAGACACAGAGAAAGAGTGAAATATTAAACGTATTGGTGTGTTGCACATGTAAGCTGCAGGACAATGTCCAACGGATAAACCCACAGGATTTAGTGGAATTACTCTTTGGGTCCCACTGTGTGAGGAGACAAACAGCATGCAGGACAGGACCTCAGTGTCTCTCCTCTTTGGATCACAGTTACATAACAAGGACATAACTGCCTACAATTATTCACTAAACACCTGCTTACTCTAAAGGGAATTATTTAATTATCATGGAATTAGATTAGTCTTTGATTAAAGTCACACATTTCCGTATTACTCTGTGTCCTTAACATAGATGAGCAGATAATAGATAATACATTTCCACGGAATTATGTCATATGTCATATCTATTTAATGAACACTCAAAGCAAACTAAATTCATCACATTTGTTACAGCAATAACCAAAAGGTTTTGTTTTTTTAACCATTAAAAATCAACTTTTAATTGTACCTGTGATATTGTTTGGTCAGGTGTTCAACACTAACACTTCTCATGCACCTTGTTGAGGGATAGTAGTCAACTTGTATTATCACAAACATTAGAAAATGAGAACTCATAGCTGTGAAAATTAAACGGTACATAATATTTATGTATTGATGAAATGAAATTGATTACATGACATTGATTGAATGAATGTGTGGCTGCTCCATACAGAGGTTTAAAACAATACTTCACTCATGAATCCGTAAATAATAAAAACTATACAACTTTTTACTACCCAAAAGTCAGGCTTCCTACTGTGGATAATGTCAGTCACCTACTTTCTGTAAACACAGTATTAAATTAAATTATTTCATGCTGCATTTTGTGGTCAAAACATTTGTTGTGCTGTGAAACCGATTGCATTATTTGAACATAGTACACTTTGTGGCAGTGAGGGTCAATCTGTATGCATATTGTGTCACAAAAAAGGTAGACATAAGATTATAATTAGAATATCATTAGAATAAAATTACCATTATTTGTGACACTTGGGACAAAATACACTTTCTTGACACTTCTTCTTCTTCACAACTTTTCAGCCAAAGCATTTCTAAAGTAGTGCATTTTGTGTTATGAAATTCTCTTTAAATATTCATTCCAGGGGCTATAAATTAACACGGTAATAATATTCTAATAATATCTTAACTTCATTCACTTTTCTTCATTTTGTGGCATGAAACACACTCGGTGATATGACTTTATATGACTAAAGTGTGTTTGCACATAATTTCAACTTAAGGATTTTGTACACAAAATTAAGCATGGGCCATTTAATGTGAAAAAGTGTATTTCTTAAAATTATCTTGGCAACATGACAAAACATTACCCATAACTGTACATCTACAATGGGTGGACCCTCATGCTGCAGCAGCACATGCACACTTTTATTATAGCAGGGGTAGACTGGAGCCAAGGCTCCAGTGAGACTGTAGGACTCTAGGGAATTCACTATTAGACATCCTATTGGCTCCAGAGACAGATGGATGGTAGAGACGAGGAGGAGTGGGATGTAGGGAGGGAGAGAGAGGGGAGTGCAGACCTAATCTGAACACCAGGAGGACTAACAGAGGCTGAGTTACGAAACCATTTTCATCCATTACCTTGACAACCGCAGGGCCGTCAGAGCACTTCAGCTGATCTTTTTCAGACTTCTTTTTTGAAGAGGACGTGATTTTTGTGGAGATGTGTGTGTGATTGACTGCCTGCTCTCCTTCTCCCAAGCGTACGTCCCTGAAGACAAGAAGATTTTAGGTATTAGAGTCCTTTGACACAAATCACTGTCACAACAATTCTGTATATTCTTAAAAATATAAATTTACTAGCTTATTTACTCCAAATACTGTATAGTCTACAACCTTGTAAAGTAGTTTGAGAGTGAGAAATATAGCTGAAAACGCCAATAAACAATACTGTAATTTAAATAATAAAAAGTAAAAAAAAGAAACATAAAGTTCTATACTTTTCCTTTTTCTCCAATCGGTTCAGAAGAAAAAGCAAGAAATGTAACTTTTGTCCTTTACCACCAATGAGTTGATAAAATAAAATAAAACTTTATTTTACTGTTTTATTTATCTTTCAGTAGCTCATTTTATTTTTCTTCGCTAACCCAATTTTCCTACATTACTTGTTAAGAAGATAAAACTTGTAGAAACAGTGGTATAGTCATTTAACTGTGTTGTTGCTACAGGTAGTAAAACCACAACAGCAGCGGGACATAAAGGACCTCTTTGTTACTGGGTCATAAAAATCACAGGGAGTGGAAACCAGTGGTACTGGGAGACAGTGAATAAAGCCCCGTATGACTCTACTATCTGGCCGCTGAGTGTTGTTGTTATTAAGGAAGAAAGACAACAACACAGTGTCTTGAATTCCAATTGGTCTCTGTTAATAGAGGTTAAACGAGATGGCACACTGTAAGTCTGGCAGAGGTTTGTTGATTTAAAAGGCTCCATCGCTAAGGATTAATGCTGTGGTTGCATAATTAAGGTGACATGAATTGTTTCAGCTCTCTGGATTTTTTAGACAGTCACGGCCGTTGCCTCAGATCTGGTCACTGAGGTAATATGTCCCGAAGATTAAACATCCACAGAGAGAGTAGAAAGGGGTGGTGCAGACCTCTCCCTCTCCTCCCTCCCTGCTGATGGAGTCACTAAAGGGCCAAGTCAAACAGCTGATTCATGTGTCCGACATGAGGAGGCCTTTTCATTTGCAGGACTTACAAGGAAAAAGGGTGAGGGGCAGAATCTTAATGCTGCTGGATTCAGACTGATCTCAGGCCAAGGAAACATGGCAGCCAGATAAGTTTGACTGCGTAGGCTAATACTCAACGCATGTTTTGTGCTCTGGCATTTTACACCCAGAATCCCCAGTGTGAACCTCTCCGTTACCATCCCTCAACCTCACTGATGGCTGAATGTACATGGCCACATACCAAATTGAATCCTGACTAACGAGCTGGAAATACGACTGTCTCAGCCCCACCTCCATTACTACATCAAGGCCCTGCTTCCAAACAAGGAGTAGGGCTTAATCTAGAATAGTAACTCTTGGTTCAAACACTGACTTACTGAAACACATCTCAAACTTAGTTTTGGTACTTCTTTTCCACGAATTCCTGTACTAAATGAAACAAGATTGATTTCCACCACCTGTGTTAGTCCTGATCAGTGAGAGTATGTGCTCATTGTAATGGCATGAGGCTACTAAACAAACTGGAACGGATCACAAAAAGCATGCAATTGTTAATATTGGAGAAGTAAAAACAGACAAAACAATGGAAGCAGAAAAAAGAACACCATCACAAAAAAAAAAGAAACCCTTGCCAAAAACCTTTAACTCATCAGCATTTGGAGAGAAAGCGTTGCAGGCTTTCCTCTTTGAGAAACAGGTGCAAGTCTGGGATCCAGCAGGGAAATCATCCCCTCTGTTCTTGAGAAAATGATCTTGGAAACTGCATAATTTCAGCAAAATCATTAAGCAAAGAGACTATGTTTAAGCCTTCACGTAGTCCTGGATTAACAGTTATCTCACTCCAGGACACTGGTTCAGTTGAGTCAGGACTTGACTAAATCTAAACCTATTCCAAATCTTGTCTAAGAAAGCCATTTTGAGTTAATCTGTTTCACTTAAATCTAAATCTAAGTTTATTCCGTCTTGAGTGTGTGTAGTGCTCACAGAAGCTCTACTCTTTTATGAAAGTATTCCCTTTATTCTTGCACATCCTTGTGTCCAGAGATGGAAGAAATATTCACATCCTTTACTAAACTAAATGTAGCAATACCACAATGCACAAATAATCCATCACAAGTAATAGTCCTGAATTACTTCAGTAAAAGTAAAGTATCATCAGCAAAATATACTTAAAGTATCAAAGTAAAATTATTCATTATGCAAAATGACCTAAATTGCTGTATTAACATTAATACTGTATCATTTTACTATTATTTCTGATGCATTAACATGTAGGCATGTTATAGTCGGACAAGGTGGAGATTATTTTAACTGCTTTGTTCTGTTGGGTAGTTTAACCTATAACAATGCATTGGTTGACTTGTTTATATGTAACATCTTAATCTGCAACGAAACTAGTAACTAAAGCTTTCAAATAAATTAAGTGTAGACTAAAAAGTACAGAATTATCTGAAATTTAGTAGAAGTATTAAGTAGAATTTAAAAACTCAAGTAAAGTAATACCTCCAAATTGTACAATACTTGAGTAAATGTACTTTCCAAAGGATTACACCATTAGCCAACGTTATGAACCTACCACCCCTTATTTTAATCTACCTGGTGCGCTTGGCTGCATCACTGATGATACAAATGTGTTGCTGATTTGCGCTGCTGACCCTCTGGACTTCTCAGGTGCATTTCTGAACACCGAGACATGACAGGTAAAAACAACAGAGCTAAATGAATGGGTGATACTGTTCCAGCAAGGCCTCATGGGAATGAGCTGTGAGGAAAATCAAGGGGGGCTTAACTGGGACAGACAAGCCGACTTTATGACTCAGCACCACTTGGCCCAAACAGCGCGCAGCAACAAAGAGGGCTGGTGGAGAGCCGGTTCAGGCCCGAAGCTCCAGTCTGCCTGTCAGCAGGAATGCTGGGGGCCCAAATATACCGCCCAGAGAGAACTGCATACCACACAAACACATCGCATAACAAGCACAGCACTCAGATACAAACTCAGACTGTAAACTGGGTGTTTGAATGTTGATACATAGACTGATGGTCATCAAATCTTTAAATCTGACTGATCGTATGCCAGAATTTAGGGGAAATCATAATACAAGACTAAGAGTCTACAGCAGTGGTGAGCTAAATGCTAACATAAGCATGCTAACATGCTCAAAATGACAATAACATAGAGATATTTTTATGTTCATTGTGATGTTCATTGACTTAGTTTAGCGTGTTAGCATGCTAACATTTTTCTAATTGGCATTTAACACAAAGTACAACGGAGGCTGATGGAAATAGCAAAACTAGTTTTGCAGGTTAAAAATTTGACCTGATGATGGCACTAGAGGAAAACTTAAGAGATCACCAGAGTAATTACAATTCATCCTCAGGGGAACATAAATGTGTGTACCGAGTTTCATGGCAACCTATTCATTATTTGTTGAGAAATTTCACTCTGAACCACAAATTGTCATTATGTCAACCTGCTGGTGGCGCTAGAGGAAAAGTCAGAGGATTACAATTCATCCAATAATTTTTGAGATATATATTTCAGTCTGGACCAAAGTAGAGGACAGATCGACATTTGGAGAAAAAAAATCTTTCCAGCCATAGATGAGAAAACAAAGAGGGTGCAGAAAATTAAACAGAAAAATAGAAAAGTGACCTTTTTGTTTTCACTCTATACTCTAAAATCTTATTATCCACTCTAACTGTGTTATCAGTCTTGAACCTTTCCTTGTGTGCTGTGGAAAAAAAGAGGGCAGACTAGAATAAATCAATTCATAAAAGCAATAAAAACCCAACCTGTCAAAAGCAATGCATCTTTGTGCCGGGACAATTCAAGAAAAAGGCCCTTTGTTCCATACAATCTGTTTCCCCCATCTCACACAGCCAGACACGGTTGTAGAAATCTCTCCTTCCTGTGTCGGCCTCCTGTTTTTCCTCATGAGATGAGAAAAAGGGCAAAAAATAGAGGAAGAAACTAAATGAGGGGAGAAAGACAGAGAGAGAGAAAGAGAAAAAAACGAGTGCATCAATCAAGTAGCTTCGTACTGCCAACAATGAGCTCAGTCTGCTGTGTCCCTTTCATTTACTGGACTCACTGAGTCTGCCACAACCTGACACAATTTTTAAAAACAATTTATTTGTTTTGGGGAGAGGGCATGACACATAGTGTATATATATATATATATATATACTGTCATTAAACATACTATTCTTTTCTTGCTGTAAAATAAATTTGATACATTAGACTTTGCACTGCAAGTCCTGTCATGATACATAATCATACATTTACATAGATAGATCTCTACACAACTAGTTTGTATTCATTTGCTTTACCACAGGGTTCTTTATCAAGCCGTCTTTTCAACACTGAACATATTTTAGCTGCCTTTAGCCTGTAGCAGCTCCATAGAAAGTTCTCATATTAGCGTTAAGGCAGCAGGAATCCCTTTGCCAAGAAAACTATTCAATACTGGACTCCTTGTCTGAACCCTGGGATAAACAAAGTCGTCGTCTGGGTTGAAAAGCGAACTCTTGAAATCCAGCACTGGCTCCGGTCCTGTTCGTCTTTGGCTCACACACACACACCCTTTAATTACATGTCAGTAACACTGAGATCACACAAAAAATACTCCCAGCACTTAAAGCCTTTAAAGGTTTCATTCATGAGACCTCGTTGGTGTGTCAAAGCAGTATGGCCAAATGATGCAAAGTTTCCGTAACCTGTCAGGTAATACTGTCATCTAAATGTATAGCTAAGGATGTGCGGAGCGTTTTTTAAGCTGGAATAAGAACCAGGCGGCCAGAGTCCGTTTTCCACCCATTTTTCATTTATAAACCCCAATGTCTGCAAAACCAGCTGCTTTCAATTATTTACTCTGAATGACACAAAGTCCTCAAAGTATCATTAGATTTGACACAGTCTAAATATAAAAAATATATTTATACATATATATTTGCTTATAAAATCTAATTGGAATGGACATGGGGATATAAATAAAAATGAAACAATTTTCACATTTGAAGTAAAAAAAAACAAACAAAAAAACTAAACAAAATCAAATTTGTTAAAGAGAACAAAACCCCCAGAACATTCATTTTACATAAAAGTGCATCTGATTGAAAATGGATCCTTAAGCTAAGGCTTCTCAGTCAGGGATGTTTGGGCCAGACACACATGAACAGCAAGATCTTAGGCAACGGAAATCACTTCCAAATTAAGGCCTTTAGCTGGTATTTTCAAACCATAAAAAGCATAGTTTGCTTCACTGTAATATATCACTGATATACCGTGTCCATAGCACAATATTTTGCCTGCCTCTTTTTGGCACTTGAGAACACCTGTGATACTGAAGAGCTACAAGAGGACGCTGGCAGGCAGAAGGATAAGTCACATTGAGGCGAAAGGTAGAACAAGACTGGGAAGAAAAAAGGAAATATCCATGCTTAGCTCCTCTTACACAGTTACATGTCATCCTCATACTTTACATGAGTAGGTGATTCAATTCAAATCCCTACGATGTACTGAAATGCACTGATTCTCTTAATTTCCCCGAATATATTCAGGCAGGCCCAGACTCAACTGGTCTTGGTTTTACAGGTAGAAGGATAGCAGAAGTGATAATGTGGAGAAACATTTAAATTACCTGACTTAAATCAGGTATTTTAGCTGCATAGCACCAATTTGTGCCTCTCATGTATTACAGTTACATTTAAGTCACAGAGCTGTGCATTCGTTTCTCTGACAAATAAATACCCGACAATCTTTGAATAACGCAGAAGAAACTTACTGCTGCTCTGAAGGTATTTCCAGAGATCTCAAAAACTCTTCTAAGCATCTGGATATAAAAATATTCTTAACCTATTTCTCAAGTTCAAGGTAGCTGGAAGTATTATTTTGTATGAAACAACAAGTAACATCAATATAGACAAAATTATTTTTGACCAGTTCGCATCCAAACAAAGATGGCAGCCGGAAATGACATAATGTCTTTGCTTAATTTATAAAACGTGAACCAAATTTAAAACATTTTGTCCTCAGATATATTATGTCTATAGTTGCAACTTGAGAAACGTGTTAAAAATCTTTTTCTGTGCAGCAGACTGAATATTTATTCACCCGGATGGTTAGAAGAGTCTTTAAGGATTGTGGAAATACCCTCAGAAGGGCATTAAGTGTCTGGGTTTTTCAGAGATCACCGGGTAATTATTTTTCAGAGATAACAAACAGATGTTTGCCACTGTGACTTGAATGTAACGGTAATACATAAGAGGCTCAAACTGGGGCTAGTGGCTGCTGTGCATCATGGTCTATTGAGGGTACTGTCAATGGAGAAATGTGTGTATTTGGCTCTTATCATTAATTTCTACCTGTAAGATTACTAAGCCATGTTAAATGATGTTTTAATTCTGAAGGGCTGAAACGGCAACATAGCTTGGTGTGTTTAATATTGTTGTTTTTAACAGCTGAACATTGTTCTTCCATTAAACTCCAGTGTAGCTACTCTACACATCATCTCCATGTTACATCACTTCATCTGTGTTTCCCCCAAATCTACACAATCGTCAAGTCAGAAATGCAAAGTGTATCGCACATAGCTTAAATAGCTCTTAACAGAGTTATACTTTAAGGGTGGAGTTTTCTTTGTTTAAAACAAGACAGAGATACGGTGGAAATTAACACTGTTCAACATCCGCTGGGCAAACTTGAGCTTTAGGCCTGCTGTAGCTTTAAAATGGTGCTCAGCTAAATGTTTAAATGTCAAACACTTTAGGACTTCCTGGCATTTCTCACAACTGTCCAACAAGTGAATGTAAACACAATAGAGGATACTTTATGAAGACACAACTGGTGCATGACTTGAATGACGCCACCTTTGGAGTGCATCATTTGGAGTGTCTGTGTGCTTGTGTCTGAGAAGGATCAGGAGGCCCACCAGATACTTAATCTGTGTTTTGTTTCCCCCTGGTGGTCACTCTTGTAAGGGCATGTACTGGCATTGGTTTTCAAGGCATTGTTGACTGCTGTTGTCAAACTGTCTTATTTGGATTTGCACGAGAGGAGACAAAATCTTTTTGAAGCACATGAACGGTGGCAGAGGCTTGGTAGGTTTAACACTGACTTCTAGACCAGTTCAATGTCCAGATTTCTGCCATGGACGGATTTGAAGAAAGCTACAGACACCGCAGAGGCTACTGTGCTACTCTGTGGTTCAAGTTCACAAACCAGGCAGGTTTCAGCACAGAATCTGGGAGAAAGGATGTCTGAGCAGCTCCTCAGCACTGGGCCTGTGCTTGGCCTCCACAAAAATGCAGCTCATGAAGTCCCGTGCCTGGTCGGAGGTGTGCGATGGCAGCAGTGGGTTGGTGGGCTGGGTGGCGATCTTGAATATGGCCGCCATGGCCTCATATTCCGCCCATGGAGGCTTTTCTGTCAACATCTCCACCACCGTGCAACCAAGGCTCCTGTAAAAGAAATGCATGATTGTTTTTAGTTTGATCTGCAGTGGGGCCACAAAACAAGCTGAAACAAATACCACATATTATTTACCAAATGTTTTTAATTACCACATTATGCCTCAGCTGCTCGGCACTAAAGCTTTAAAGGAATGTTTTGAGTTCAAACTTTCACACTCGCTGGCTGCAGAGGGCCCCCTCCACCTGTCTGGGAGGTACAAGCCCACTACTCCCCCTCCAGCCTGGGCTGAGAACCTGGAACATACCAACCTCTGTTACGACCTGTCTGACTGGCCTTCAGCCAATCGCATCACTCGCCTATCTCGTAGGTCACCACCCAATCAGATTGCATAAGAGAATGTTGTCTGTTCTGTGTGTGGGAGTGTGGTAAGATCTGGGTTACATACAGCAGGCTCCTTGCTTCATTAAACAGTTTTCCCTTTAAGAGCAAGACATGGTTATTTTCCCTTTTTCCCACATTCCCATGTCTCATCCCGTCAGCCCCTGGTGACTACTGGGATCCTAGTCAAAATTATCTTGTTGACTGAAGGTTTTTCTACCCAGTCAGTACATGTATGTAACCTTTGTCCCCGTTTCAAACTAAACTATTTTTCCTGGGAGATGTCTTGTAAGGCAGTTAGTAAAAAACACACTTGTATGCAGGTGTTTGTTATTTGCACTTCAGATGTAAAAAGCCACGATGTCTGTGTTTGTGCATGTTTGTCAGTCACAGTGTTTCACTCCGGCAGTATTAGCAGTTATATTCCCTTGAAGCAAAAAATGCTCAATTGTTGTGACACTAGATTATCAGAGTAGTTGCAGTAGTTTTCTTCTAAATCCCATTAAGAATCAAGAAGTATAAGTTTAAAGGAATCAATTTAAATGTTCTTTTGAATATTCAGTAACTCCATTATTTAGTGTCATAGCTGATACATTTGTAAAATCTGCACTACAGCTTCTACGAGGTGATTAAGGCATTCTTCCAGTCACTCAAACTACGTGTCAGTATGTATTAATACACTATTTAGATGTCAGCAAAGTTTGCAAAAACATAAAAAAATCTGTATGTATTTGTCAATAAATTCATACTGGATTAAAATTTTGGATGCTCCTAGCAATAATTTAAATTTAGAAACCTTCTCAACTAACAGTAATTCAGCTCAAGCTTGACATCTATCCCTAAAAACACTTTCTTGATAAACTAGGATCAAACTTTAAACTACACTGCCGTCTATCTCCTGGTCTCACCAGACATCAGCCTTCCTGCCGTAGCCCTCTCCACTGATCACCTCCGGGCTCATCCAGTAGGGGGTGCCGGTCACAGAGCGGATGCCGGTGCCAGACATGCAGATGGTCTGCAGCCTCTTGCTGGCACCAAAATCTCCGAGCTTCACGTTGCCTGCTGAATCCCGCAGGATGTTGGCACCTGAGAGCCAGAGTTGACGTGGAACATATTATATATATTACAATATTTTATTAATATTTTATCTCACCAATCACCTTCCACAGGCTGTGAAACACAAACATCTATATATTAAAACACTGCTAGCGTCCAAACAGTATACTGTAATACCCAAGCCTCTGTAGTTAAACAGGACTACCTTTGATGTCCCTGTGTACGATCATGTTGCTGTGCAGATAGGACATTCCCTCCAGGATCTGTCTTGTGTACTTCCGGGTCACATTTTCTGTCAGCGCCCCGTAGGCCTTTAGCTGGTCTTTAACTGAACCCTGATAGGAAGAAAGCATGTGCTTTACACTCTGTTGCCTAAAGACACCAGTACAACAACACACTGACTGTGAACACATGCAGGGTTTAAGACCTCCAATCTACCCCATCACCGAAGGTCTGAGCCAGAAACAGAGGCAGTAAAGGAGCCAAGATAAAAATCTGACCTGAAAGATGTCTGTGATGCATTCAAAGCATGCCCAAATAGTCAAGGGTCCCAGGAACTAAACTCAAAAAATAAATCAAGGAGTAAAATTTGATAAAAGATTGAAAACCAATGCCTTTGTTTGCAATGTTATTTAGCAAATTTGTCTGGCGCCTGAATTGATATTGGAAAAAAAGACATCCAGAGATGGAAGTAGAGATAAAAATGCAGAGACAAAGTGGCGTCGATCTGCTCTATGATTAGTTATTCGTGGACCCCAGGACCTCAGAAAAACCAACTGACTACTGGCTGACTGCACAACGTCAGTGCTGAGTGTTTTTTATGCTTTAGTACATAACTTCATCTTCTGCTGTCTCTTTATCTCACTAGTTTTTAGATTTTAGGTTACGAAGGTCAAAATGGAGTTCATAAAAAAGGTTCCTGTAAAAGTTCCTGCGATCTAAAAGAGCCATAAGTATTCAATTTTATAAACCTAGGGCATAATTTCAGGTGTGAATGGAGGAAACATGCCCACCACTTTTCTGAATTCCTAAAATTATTTATGTCACCAATTTGCGAACTGAATGTTTGCTTTCCTCCTGTCTTTATCTTATGCTGTTATGTGACTGGCTTGTTGCCTGAGCTTGTTGCCATACCTTTAGATGCCATTAGACTGAACACAAACACTGAGCTTATGGAATTGATTTCTAGATCTCGATTTGCGAAAACAATCATTGTTCTGAGCCCTGGTTGAAGCTGTGATATTAAAGGTTGCTGGGACTCACCCCCGGCATGTACTCCATGAAAATAGTGAGGGTCTTCTCATTGCGGTCCCTCAGACAGCCGTAGTACTGAACAATGCGCTCGTGATGCAGATTCTTCAGCAACTGGATTTCGCATTCCAAAGCGCTGACCTCCTGTACAGAAACAATGACAAGTAGGGAAGATTCAAACGACCACTCAGAAATTAAACAAGCCGTCATTTCTGAGCAATGCATCTTTCTTGATTTACTGTTTTCATTTGCAAACAAAATGCATTTTTTTGAAAAATGTGTTACCACTGATGACAAACAAATGCAACCATAAACACAGAGATGACAAACAGTGATTTATTACTGCATGTGAAGTCGGCCAAAAGTGAAACCTAAAGCAGAGAGTAAATGAAAGCCAATGGCACAGTTCCCCAAAAGAAGTTCCTGTGTTTACTTGAGAGAATGAGGCCACAACAGAGAGACAGAGAGAGAGAG